>PVKU01004358.1:93990-149420 GCA_004027475.1 Anoura caudifer | reverse complement strand
TTTTTTTTTTTTTTTTTTTTTTTTTTTTTTTTTTTTTTTGATAACAGATTTGATCTTAAAGGATTTAATTTGTCGAAAGTATCAATGGGGGAAAAGGGAATCAAAGTGTGTAAGGCAGCCAGGAAAACTGATTTCTATATATAGACTTGTTTTCAAACCTGAATATTTCCCAGGCAAGACTGAAAAAGGGTTTAACTTTGGAATGTTAACTATGGAACAGTGTATATGAAGTATTTGAAGCATGTTTCTCAAAGACATCTCCACAGCCTTCAAAAATGTTTTGTGCTAGTTCTGACTGGTGTGGCTGAATGGGTTGAGCAGCATCCTGCAAAGCCCATACAGTTGTCAGTTTGATTCCCAGTCAGGGCACATGCCTAGGTTGTGGGCCAGGTCCCTGGTTGGGCGCATGCAAGAGGCAACAGATTGGTGTTTTCCCTCACATCAGTGTTTCTCTTCTCTGCCCTGCTGAAAAAGTAAGTAAAAAAAGTTTGACTAGGACATATCATGGTATGAATTAACTGTATGATTTGGGGCTACATGGGCTTTATCTGTAGAAATGAGCCTTCGGTTTTAGGATCTGAGCCAGTTAATCAGCTTGAAAGAGCTCCCAGCGGTTTGTGGCATAGCAGCTAAGATGGTAATGCTCCCTGGAACCAGGCCTCATCTGTAAATGAGGGTAACAGTGCCTGGCACATAGTAAGTATTCCCTATTTGTTAGACTTTTTAGAGCAGTTTAAGATTCACAGTAAAATTGATAAAGTACAGGGATTAACTATACACCCCTCTCATGTAGAGCTGTTATTTCCCATAGAAGTGGTACATTTAAAATGGATGAACTCATAATAACCCATGGTCCATTGTTTACAGTTAACTTAGTGTTGCTCATTCTATGGGTTTGGATGAATGTATAATGAATGATCTGTAACCATCATGATACCATACAGAGTATTTTCACCGCCCCTAAAATCTGCCTCCGAATTTTCCGTATCTCCTCTAGCCCCTGGCAACCATTGATCTTTACTGTCTATATTCTGCCTTTTCCAAAATGCCATAATTGGAATTATAAAGTACAGTATGTAATCTTTTTAGATTGCACTTTTTCTCTTAATATTCACAAGTTTCCTCCATGTCTTTATGGCTTGATAACCTATTTTTAGTGCTAAATAATGCTCTTATTGTCTGGGTGTACCATAGTTTCTCCATCGGTCTACTGAAGGATATCTTGGTTGCTTCCATGTTTTGGCAATTATGAATAAAGTTGCTGTAAACCTTGGGTGTGTAAGTTTTACATGGAAATAACTTCATATTCTTTGGGTAAACACCAAGTGTGATTGCTGGACTGCATGGTAATATGTTCTGTAAGAAACTGCCTAACTATTCCACATGGATGCATTCCCACCAGGAATGTTTGAGAGTTCCTGTTGCTCCACGTCTTTACCAGCATTTAGTTTTGTCCGTTGCCCAGATTTTGGCCATTATAAAGATGTGTAGTGTTACCTCGTTTTAATGACATAAGAGGGGGCACTTTTACATATTTTTATTTGCTATCTGTCTATCTTCGTTGTTGAAGTTTCTCGTAAGCTCTTTGGACCATTTTTTAAATTGGGTTTGCTTGAGTTTTTTTTTTTTTTTTTTTTCTTTCCTTTTTTGGGGGGATAACTGTCCATCGGGTGTGTTCTGCAAATATTTTCTCCCAGTCTATGACTCTTGTCCTATTCTCTTGAGCTACTATTTTAATGTCTTACACAGCAATGATTTCTAAAACTTGGGAAGAAAATTATTTGAGAACAAATGAGATTGGTTACATTAAGTTGTATAGTAAAAATTTAAAGATCCATAAAGATCTTTTAAACTTTCAAAGTGATTAGAATCATTCCTTTCAGTTAGGTTTTCTTTGCACATGTCTGTTAAGTGAAGTCATAGCAAATAATTACAAATGAGTAAATGTCTACTAAGTAATGTCATAGCAACATGGTAAGCATACAACTATTGTAATTTTTTGTGTCAGTAGTACGTTAATGGGGTTCAAAAACATTTATTGATACACATTGAGAAGCAAAGCCTCTCATCCTGTCTCATCCTCCACTCTAAGACACACATTTTAAGTAGCTACCATAACTTGGAAACGTTTTATCTCTTCCACATCATGTAAATGACTTATTTTGACCTTGTTTGCAAAGATCTTACAATGATTTTTGTTCATAAATATTAGCTTTTAATTTTGAAGGAATGATGGGGGCCATTGCTGGTTGATTAGCAATAAGATTATTTTGCCTCAAAATAATGGGTGAAACAGCCAGTAGTTAATGAAAAGTAACTTGGAATTTGACAGTAGTTTCTTGTATTTGTACAACCTTTAAAAATGTACGTGTATAATGATACAAAAGTACCATTTAATACTTAGATATTTCCATACGCAAACACTGGTTTTTAATTCTTAAAAGCACAGTTTTTGTGTTTTCTGTTCTAGTCCTGGAAGTAAAAGCTATTTTGCAGCATAAATGTAAGACTCCATATTGTGTGCAACTCAATACTACCTTTCTAGTACAGGTGGTGATCTTGGTACCTTGTATTTCACATCAAAAGCAAGATGACATAACAGGTTATTTTTTCAGTTGGTTAATATATTTTATATTTAGTTGGTTTTGAATATGTTTTTCCCTGTGATTTTGATTAAAACATCACCACAACCTCAGATTGTAATGATAATGTAACCAAGGCTGTTCAGGAATTAGGATCATCTATCAGTCTACTCAAATTAATAGAAAACCTTTCTTACATATTCCTAAACTTTAGTTGAGTGCAAGAACTATTCAGAAAATAGGATTTTCTTAAGCACTTACCCTTTAGAGCCCAAGAATGAGGCAAAAATATATATAAATTACCCCACATGAATTCAACGTAAACACTAGAGTCAGTGTCAATTTCTCTGATCTTGTGTGCATAACCATGGCACATTAAAAGATGGTATCTGATCCTTGCTATGTAATATGCTCATACTCTCCCCATCACTAAAAATATTCAAACACAAAAATTAGAATATCAAGCAAATAAATGCGTTCAGAATTTCTATTCTGTGGCTACATCTCATCTATAGAACCTCAAGGATTGATAATACATTTTTCTTTTAGCATTTCTTTAAAGAAAAATTACACATCCTGGTGTTCCGATTCCATGTCCACCCCTGTGAGAAAAGTACTTCCTCACCAGAGCATGTTTCTTTAGGTGCTCTTCCCCTAGACATACCCCATGTGCTTAGAACTATCACGCACATACTGAGATTATTCAGCTTCCAGTGTCTTGCACTAGTAATTGCTATTGTAAAAGTAATTCTACTGTAAAAATTTTTAATACTTATATACAAATGGTTAACCAGCTACCCCACCAATTAGTCTTTTAGAATGTGTTATAGTTAAATGTCTGCTAAAATTAGCTATATTTAAACAAGTTTCATTTTTACCTATTCAGTGGCTTATTTGGTTGGCATGAAAACGACTGTTTTGCATATTCGGGACAGCATAACCAGTTTTTTCAGTGGCTCGATTAAATCAGTGACAATATACCATAAAACTTCAGAGATTTAATAAAGTAACAATACTTGTTAGAAACAACTGCAACCTATAGCCATCAAAATATACATTCCTCTTCAGGGATGGCCCTTTAGCATTCATGTGGTAAGCGTTATTTGGGTCTTTGAAAGAAAGACTTTTGAAGTGGATTAAGAATAGGAGTTTTTACTCAGTCAATTGGGGCTGAGAATTTTCTAGACTCTTAGAAAAGGCATGTTTAAGGACCCCCAGACAATTATCACAGCTAACTAGAGAACAAATCTGTCCAATGATGTACAGCCCTTACACAGAAGGCCCCACGTTGGACTGAACATAATGGTACCGAATGATAGCATTTCAAGGTTTATGGTAAAGTTAGTTGTTCAGTGACATGCATTAGTAAAGCTAAGAATCAATGGCTGATTTTTTTAAATGAGCTGGGTGTATGATATGTAGTAGAAAACAAATGAAACCGGTCTATTAAAGTTGTTACAAGAGGCCTCCCATGGTTTGCACCCGGTGGCTATGCCATCCACTGAGGACCAAGAGGAGCAAATATTCTTGCATTTGAAACTGAATTTGTGCCTATGGCTTAGGTGTGCTGTGTGCAAGAAGAATAAGTGAGTCATACATGGTTTCAGTTTTCAAGATCATGAACTAGTACGATAGATAAGAATGACTTTCTGAATTACTAAATTGGCGATGTTGATTCTAGAACTGAGAAAGTAAATTTCTTTTGTGTTTGATAAAGATGGGTGGTAGAATTAATGTTGCATAGTAGCAGGTATAGATCATTACTTGAAGCCCCTTCTCTCAGGAATACTACACCTTACAAAATTTCTCACTGTTACAGGCAATGAGTAAATTTTTCATTTCAGCGTGGGAAAGTGATGGAGTAGGTGGTGTTTAGATACTAGCTTTAAGTCCGTTCAGGTTTGGGGCTCAAAAAGTGTGTGTTTCTGGAAAAGTTACTTAAAATCTTAAATACCTGAGTGAAAACTTGAAGGATTGAAATGATGTTGCATGTAACACATTCATGCAGGTTAGGCATTTTAATATTACAAGCCCCTGGAAAGGCCATATTCACCGATGTTTAAGAGGCCAGATTCTGTTCTATCCAGTGCAATAATCGGTCATTTTGTTATCAACTAAAATTCATTTGGTGGAATGGAAATGAAATCCCACCACTAGTTTCTCTCTGCAAACATGACAGCTTTAAAGCTGGGGTCCATGAGTCCCTGAGATTGAAAGCACAAGTTGGTGTCTGTGTTTCCTGGCAGAATTTTCAAATTGATCCATGACCCAAAGAGACTCAGGATCTAAATGGCCTTCTTGAAAAGATATTTAAGTATTTTAAGAGGGAGCTAGCGGCTACATGAGCCAGTAATACCAGATCTGCCTTGTATAGCTGCTGCCTCTGAGGCAGCATTAGAAGGGAAGTGGTGACCTCTCCTGTTGTTAGAGACAGCAACACAGGCTCTGTGCGCTGGAGGAAACGAACTGGTGGGTCGCAGACAGAGCCCTCTGGTCCTTTTAAAAATAATCTTGCCATATTTTAGTTTGCTTTTCCGTGATACCCTCTCCTACTCCTCCTCTCAAACCCAGACCGGATTCTCAAGACATTGCGCTTTGTATTATACACATGCGTGCAAGCCAAGAAATGTCTGTTGCAAGTGTCTTAGCTCAAATAGCAGTTGACTCAAACCTTGTAAGTCCAAATGTCCTCTCAGCTCTGGCTGAATTGTCGGGATATTGTTCTTTGTGATGGAGAGAAACTACACCACCTCTATACTGTAATTTGCAAGGCTAAAATAGTAAAGAAGTTAAATTCAGTCTGAGTCAGTTCAGGACAACATCATTTAAGTACTGGGTGATCTCCCTCTGGTGTGCACTTTGTTTCCCAGCCTGCTATCACTGGAGGGACGTGTAAGAATCTATCTTTGCACTCTCCCAGTGATCACAATCCTTCCCAATTCATTGATCCTGACATTGAAAATGGATGAGATTTGCCTAAATCATGCCTAAGAGTAGCAAGGTAGACTAAATCCAGCAGACCCATTCCCAAAACTGTGGGTAACTGAAGTCAGCTGGAGAGGTGATGCAAAACAAAAAACACATACTGGGGCCTCAGTTCACTTCCACTGATTCAGAATACCTGGGAGAATTTGTAATTTTGACAGCTGTCCCCTAAGTGATTCTGTGAACCAGATGTGGAGAACACTGTGGGGAATGTCTCTTCTCCCACAAACTAGTCGTGTGCAGTGTGAAGAGATGTGAGCATGTGCAGCCCAGTGCCTCGACACTTGAACCGTGGCAAACATAGGTTTCTGTGCCTATGTACTATCCCCATTTCAAAGCACTCATGTACATGATCTCTTGTTAGAACCCTTGTATTTGTGGTTTTCAATCCATGGTTTGTAAGACTACCTTGTCTTGAAAATGCTCAAATAGTAGAAACCCTTTTTAGTCTTGATCCCATGGTTCCTCAGTATGTAGCTCAGACATTGCACCTGGAAAATCCTTCGGAAAATTACTTACTTACTTAATTGCCTTGTTCTTTGGAGTTCAGTGGAACTTAACAACAAAACTCAAACAATAAATATTGTTCCGTTACGTTTTGGAGCCCATCGACCCATCTCACTTTTATATTCTTTGGTGGCACTTGCCCACTTTTCTACAACTTCTCTGCCAAGGTCCTGCACTAATTTTACCTGCTTGGGTATTGCTACCCTTTTATTTACCAGCCTTCACAGATAGCTATTTAAAGCAGTCCTTCCCAGCTCTAGAGAAGAGTTAAAGAAAGGCAGTGGGAATAAAGGTCCACTCTTCGTCTTCCTTGTGTGAGTTGTCTAGAAAAGATGAGGAAGAATCCAGGACAAGGAAAACGGACAATTCCCAGCGTACCCACTGTCAGGGCTCCCTGGCACAATTTCAGAATGTGCTTCAAAACCATTTTCAGATAGCAGGCACTCTTTTGTTTTGGTGTAATCAGAAGGTAGATATAAATATGTAGTTATCTCCAAGGCCTCGGCTTCATTTCTCTAAATGCAATCCAGGGCCACATTGAGTGTATGCTAAGGGACAGAATTATCAGAATGGCTTTTTGGTCGCAAGAGATGGGACAGAATCTTTCAGACAAGTGTGCATCCTGATCTTCCCAGGAATAGAGGTAGGACACCAAGGCCAGAGTGAGGTAGAAGTGACCTTAACTGAAGAAGCAGGCAGCTTTGAGTAATTGTGACTCAGAGGAATGTAGCAGAAAAGATTGAAGACCTTGCAATTGGAGACCTGGTCTCCAGTCTTTGCTTCCGTTTTCAATAGTGATGTGGTTTGGGGCAAGATATTTAACAGATATTCTGTTTCCTGAATGGGAAAGTGGGCCTAACAGGACAACTTTCCAGTCCAATTAAGTGAAACAGCATCCAAAGAGGTGAGCACAGTATTTAGCACAGAGTTGATGCTGGTGTTTAAAAATACTTGCACACTTTCTTTGCCATTTCACCTTCACTTTGCGCCCTACCCAGGACCCAAGCTGTCTCAGCAAAGTTAAAAAAGAGCTGACCTGGAGAAGTGTGGACAACCTCTCACTGATTATTGCCTAAACAGGATGGTCCGTCTCCCCCTTCGGAAAGGAAAGGGCCATAACCATTGAGATCAAGTCTGGTAATGAAGCCCTGTGGATTAATAATTGTCTAAACCATATTACCTGTGTTGCAAGAAGAGGTAATCAACTGTAGCCCAAGATGGGGTAGGGTTAGGGGCTCTAGGGGAATGCAGGTATGTAGAAGGAGCCATGAGAATCCTCATGCAGAGAGCAGTGGACTTCAGGAAAGAGTCGACGTAGTGGCAAGTGCAGAGTAGGCTGAAAGACTATCTAAAAGCCAATAGAGTTATCTTTGAGGTGAGAAATGTATTGACTTTGGGGACCTTCTGTGGGGAGGTGGGGATGAGCTTATGGGGAAGCTGAGATGGCTGTCAGCACATAGCAGCCTACTGGCTCAATGCAGTTTCCTCTTCTTGGTACCTTTTGACCTGAGCATCTGCTTTGTGCTGGACCATCTTGTAATTTCAGTGCCTCCATGGTGACCTGTGTTACATGGGCTGCAAATGAACTTCAGAAGAACCACTTCTAGAAGAGAGATACCGGTTTCTTTACTGAATCTGTCATGTCAAGGAAATGGTACACAATGATATAACTTTTACCTATGGCAAGACTGTAAGTTTAGCTACTTAAAAGAAAAATAGGCAACAACAACAAAGCAAAAAACGAGTGCCCCCTGTGTGTCATGCTCTCTGTTATTAAATAGGTAAAACATAGTTACTTGAGAGGCACAGATAGTGACAATGCACTCCAGGTTTTGGGCACTAACTAATAAAGTTAGCAAAACATTGAGCAATATCCACCAGTTAGTTATTAGTTATTTTATTCATAAAAAGCTTACCAATTTAGAGAAAAAGATTATCTGGCAGAAACCCCATCAATTCATAAAATATTCTTAAAAGGAGGAAGAGGCTTCAGCCACCCCACTGTAACCTGATGGAGAGCAGCAGTTGTCCTGTGGGCAGCCAGGCCCAGAGTGCAGTAGGAGAGCCTATGACTGGACACCTTAGCAAGTGCCAAACCCAGTTAGGACAGTCAGAACAACATGGGGAGGAGATTTGGTGGGCTGTGCAGGCAGGGAAATTTTAACCAAAATGGCTGGAGAAATAAGAACAATGGTAACTGACAGATCTGAACAGCCCTGCTCAGATAAGCTAAAAATGAGTCAGACCTTCAGTGTGATGACAACTTTGACAAGAATTTTGAAAGTGATGACGAATGGGAAGCTTGATGCATCTAGATCAACACAACTGTTCATTAGAGCCCCCAAGGGGTTGATGCATTTGGCACATGATTGTTTTATGTACATGTTAACTATCAAATGCTTCAACTAATTGTTGACAAAAATAAAGCCTCATTTTCAAGTTCTTGAAATGAAGATGCTTCTTTACAGGTCAGTAAATCACCCCAGTTTAAGTCTAGAATTTGTGCAGGTGAGAATGATTTGTGGTTGGTAAGCACAGCAACAGTGTAGCAAAGGTTTTAAAGACTGTGCTCAATCTGCAAACAAATTTTGCAAATTCTGTTGGAAAACCACAAAATAACTCCTATGCTGATTATAGCTCATTCTTATGACATCTTTTTGTTTAATCTAGCAAACTCATTTGTTATTATGAAGTCAACTTAATTTCTTTTCCAACATTCTATGATTTAAACTTTCCCTTTCCTATTTGTTTTTGATAATTTTGGTTTAATAATATTTTCTAAATGTGTACAGACATTTAAAAAATTAGTTTGCATGTTACTAGCATTGACAAATAAAATTACTGGAATTGGGAATTTCGGAGGACAGGGATGAGAATAATGTGAATCATGGGTGTGAGACCCTCTGAAAATTTGTGTATCAAGTCTGGCCATTTTGTACAAATAAAAGAGGATTTTGTTAAAAAGAAACCTCCAGTCAATAATCAATATATATTTCTGTTAGAAATCTCAAATTCTTACTTTATTTTTAGTTAAGGATTTTAGTCCTATTTCCCCTTCTGCTGTAATTTTATGAGTGGAGACTACAGAACCCTTCTTTTCCCTCCTTCATAATAATTAGAAAATAAGTGGCTCCTCAGATAAGTGTTATAGAAAATATTATTCAGGACACTTGTTAAAGGGCAGACTTGGAACCATCATGATATGCGTTTTGATCACTGCGATGAGCTCAACTTGAAATACAAGAAAAGGTGGGAATTTATAGTCAAGGACTGGGGTGGGGGGCCATGGATGGAAAATCACTGAGAGGAAATATTGGATAAAGGAAGATTCTGGCTAAACTGACCTAACAGGATTCTTGCAGAAGTCAGTTAAGGCCAGGGTGGTCCGATGTAATTTGGGGGAGAGAGGAACTGACTGGGAATGGAAGGATGTTAGGAAATCAAGATTGGGGGTTCTGGCTAACCTGACTTAGCAGGATTTCCTACTAAAATTGGGAAATGCAGAGATGAAGCCCCCAAGTCAAGGCCCATTTGAGAAGAGAGTTCCAAGGGGCCTGTGTATAGTTTGGTCAAAGGGAGACTCTGTGGCCAGAGAGCGGTGAACTGGGCCTCAGGAAAATCAGTCTCACGTGAAGCAGCCCTGTGACCACAGAAAAGTCGCTTCACTTCTGGGATCCTCATTTTTCCTCACCCGAAAAATGAAAGGTTTGCTTTAGATGGTATTCAGGTTCTTTCCAGCTTTATTGACATTTTGGAATTCCAGAAGAGGAGAAAGACTTATTCAGAGCCTCGTCTCCTCTTTTTTTTTTTTTTTCCCTAAAGTTTTCATCTGAGGATGTGATTATTGATTTTCAGAAAGAGGAAGGGAGAAGGAAGAGAAACATTAATTAGTTGCTTCCCATACATACCTGAACAGGGATCAAACCTGCAACCTAGGTACGTGCCTTGACTGGGGATAGAACCCACAACATCTGGTGTACGGGGTGATGCTCCCACCAACGACACCACTGAGCCAGGGCTCATTTCCTTTTTAATAAGAGGACAGAGTTAGAACTGGGAAGGAGATAAGGCTCAGCCACTACCTTTCTCCATTCAATCTCTCCTCATTTTGTCTGGGCACTTGCTGGCCTTCTGTCACCCCAAGGCCTCCTTCCTGGCCACAAACGTCTCTGTTTAGACTCTCCTCCACTAGGCACCAACACGGGTCTTCCATTTTGCTTCATGCTTCACTGTGGGTCAGTTCCAATTCAACTATGTGTGTGTGATCTGACAATGTCCACACCTTGGTTTTTGGAATGAAACAGTGGACTCTGAATAAGGAGTGTGAGAAAGGGAGGGAGTAGTAAATGCATGTGAATGGAATCAACAGCTTCATTAACCTCATAAGTAGTAAGTGAATTGGAAAAGCAAAAATCTTCACAGTCCCCACTTCTCCAATGAAATGCCATCGAAGGGCCATTGAGGCTAGAAAAATACAGCCACCAAATGAACTGGTCAATGATTATGATGGAAGCAGAGGAATCATGTTGCTTCATAAAGGCCGCTTCTTTCCTGCACAGTTTGTTTCACTGGCGAATGTTCTCTCTCCTCAGACAGAGCTGAGCCCCTAACATGTGAGAAACCTCTCACAATTGGCTTTCTCATGAACACCAGTTGGCTACTTACTACACATTGCTCCAAAGACAGGTGCCTCCTCTCCCTGGATGGATGCAGGATGCTGCCTCCACAAGGAGGTGGAACCCATTTTTCTCCTTCCCCCACAGCGGTTTCTTCGGCTTTTAGCTTAATCGGTATCCATTTCAGGACCTAGAGTGAGAGTTTTCTCTCCTCCTCATTTTCCCATCAGTCCCCACAGCAGAACACATTCCTTTTCCAAATACCTCCAACCCTTGATCACTAATCTTCCCACCAGCTGTCAGTGAGAGGTCTATTAAACGTTCCAAGCTTGAGAGCCTTCTAGTGAAGACAAATGTGAAAGAAGCCTGTTGTGGAGCAGCTCCTAGTATTACTGTCCCTCGATTTTCTTTACTTTCTCTCCGCTCTGAGGCCTGGATACAGAATGGAGACTGGGTTTCAGTGACAGATAGCAGAGGATAATCTTTCATTTTGTCATACAGTTCACCTTCAGAGGGTCTTGAAAAAGACCTTCTTCTTAGAAAATCAGTAGCTTCATACTCCTTTGCTTTTAACCAAGAAGAAGAACCTTCTCCCTTCTGATTCAAAATAGAGAACGTGCCTTTCCTCTTAAGCTAACCTACCTCGGAAAATACTAAGATAAAGGACACCCTCTTTGTTCTGCTTTATTTATACTTCTGTGAGTGCCTTACTCTTTCTAATTAATGATCATTTTACTGCGTTTGAGCCCTGGCAATAAATTTTTAAAACAGGTCTATTAAAAATAAACTAATTAACACACCCACGAAAGCTGTCTTCCAGTGTAATTTGTTGGTATTTCTACAAAGGAAGAAGACAAAATGAAGTACAACGCTGAAATTACTCTTTAAGGTTGGTAAGCAGGGACTATGCAAGTGACTTAGAAAGTCTTTAAATCTTACACTGGCTAAGAAATCACAGGTTTATATCCAAACACAGCATTTTTTATTCTTTGAACAAGTTCAGCCAAAGGGGATTGTGATTTAATGAGTGAAGAGTACTTGTACTAGGTGTTGGAGCAAAGCAGACATAACATCACTGAGACCAAGAGCTGCCAGCCTTAATCAATAGATAACAAAGAAGCCAAAGACAAATTATCAGTAGGGCAAAACCCTGGGCATTTTATGATCATTTAATGAGAGTTAAGATGATTCCAAGTATGAAAGGAGGCAGCTTGCTGGTTCAGAGTGAAGGGGACGTTGAAAGCAGAGAAAAACCTAACCTGGGCTGATGCCTGGACTGGCACAACACACTGGGGAAAAAGCCCTCACATTTGGGTTTGCCTGGGGGCAAGGAGGGGGTTGCAGCAGCACAGGAGACCACATAAAGGAGGATGGGCCTTTATGTGGCTCTGGATAATAGTGACTCCCACTCTCTTTCATGTGGCGTTGCATAATGGTGATGATGAAGAACATATAAGTATACTCACATAAATCACTGTAGGGAACCTGGATTGCATTAGAATCCTGAACAGGGACAAGCGTTTTCTGAGCAAGTTAACTAACAATCTTTCCCAAACTGCTCTCCTATATTGAGAGTCTGACTCTCGAGACATTGAGGAGTAAGAATAATCCCTTTATACTGAATGAGGGGGTGGAGAAGCTGGAAGGACACATCAGTGTCAAAACCTGGTTCTCCCATATCACCTGCCATTTCTGTAACAGTAAATGCTTCTTCTGCTCCAAAGGAACAGACACTTATTCCAGGACTAGGGAATGTTGGAATCATTGTTGAAAGAGGACAGACACTGGAGGTAGCAATGAATACTGAGAAAGTATTAGGGAGAAAGTAGAAAGGTCTCTGAAACCTACATGGGGTTTAATGACTGAGCATCATATCCCTGGAAGTTTTCTTGCCTTCTCCTTTTTTCTGGGTAGGACCCAAGACTGAGGACACTTAAAGCTCCCAAGTTTTCATTGCATAGTTCCCATTAAAAAAAAAAGAGCTTGTGTCCTAACCAGGTAGCTCAGTTGGCTGGAGCATCATTCTATACACCAAAAGTTTGAGGGTTCAATTCCCAGTCAGAGCACATACCTAGGTTGCAGGTTTGAGACGAAGTCAGGGTGTGTATGGGAGGCAACCGACCAGTGTCTCTCTCTCTCCCACCACCCCTTCTCTCTCCAAATCAATAAAAAACATACCCTTGGGTGAGGATTTTTTAAAAAAGGAGCTTGTCCTTGGAGCATGAGGGTTTTGTTGTTGTTGTTTTCTACGTAGAAATGCAATAAAAGGCAACATTTTAACATGTAAAAATAAACTCTACATACTCATCCATATGCCCCTCAAATCCTTGTAGATGAGGATGCACAGAGAAACTGTTACCAATAGTGGTTGGGCTGTATATCATGGGTCAGTTCTGTTACAGGTGAAATGACCTTTTATGTGCTTATCACTAAGGACCTGGCTACCGTTTCCCACATTTTCTTCCCCAAAGGGAAACGAATCCTCTAAATAATTGGCTTACAAATTAGGGGACTCACCAAAGGGGGAACTATCTGAACTCAGATTTCACAGTTTTTAGGTGCCAGTGAGCAAGGTGAAGGGTGCAGCACCATGTAGAAGGTAACATGATGTCTATCCCACCATAAGGACTCAATTAATCTTCACTAACGAAAAGGAGTCTTAGGAAGCACAGCCAACAGAGTGTCAGGAGAGATTGACCAAATATTGGGAGAAAAAATTTTGAGGAGGTGGCTTTGCTCAGTCATCTCAGGTGATACAGAATCACTTCACAGGAAGACCGAGAAGTAGCCTCTAGATCTGACAAGGAGTCATCAGTGACCTTGAAGATAACAATAGTCAGTAAAGTGGCTGAGGCTGGACTCAGATTCCAGTGGTCTAAGGGAAAGAATGGAGACATGAAGGAAGTTATTGCAGGAAGCAGAAATCAAGGCAGAGTAGGGTAAAGTTCTTTAGGATGAGACAGAATTAAGCAGACAGAGGAAGTAGTTACTGTGGTGACCATGTAAAGGTATATGCAATGATGTTAAATGTTGGTTGGAAGGTCTAAGCCATATCGTTCTACCATCATCTCAAGAATGCAGAAACCTGGGACTTTGGAGGAATCAAATTTAGATTTCGGATTCATGGTTCTGCAATGAATTCACTGTGCCAGTCTAGGCAATTAATTATCCCTCTTGGGTCTCAAACCTACAACGAATAATACCAAATTAAAGAGCGTATAACATTATATCTCACAACCATTTACCATAAGAAATATATGTATACCGTAATTATGTATATCTATCTATATCTATATCTGTAACTATATTTATAAAGTAGATAGAAAATGTTTTGAAAGTAAGAGTAATAGAAAACAGGAGTAGGGAGCGCTGAGTGTTATTAGCAAAGTGAGTGTTGAAATGATTGCTACTATGTACTACTTTCTAGTAATGGTATTATACATTTTGGCTTTTCAAATTTCAAATGTTGGGGCTCTGGGACCTTGTTAATACAGGAGTAGGGAAAAATTAGTATTCTTACCAGTGTGTCATCTTTGAAGCAAAGCAGTGATTTCAGGAATGAAGAGGTCACAGTGGAAGCAGCAGACTAATAATACTCCAATAACCGGTGAAATTATTTTGAGATAATGAATGCTACAAGGAGGCAGCAGGAGTGGGGCATGAGAGGAATTAAGTGATGAAAACAGCCCTCGCTAGATTTTCTTGTAATGGAGTTTTGAAATAATCTGAATTAGTTGAGTTAAAATACAGGGTAAAACTCTTAATTCTGGTCATGTAAAAATCTCTCTTCTCTGAAAGCATCTTTTATTTTGCAATTATTTTTTAAAGGCGAGTTTGTGTGGGCTTTGGGCATTCTTATTTTTTATTCTTTCCAACTTATTTTTGGCTTTTAGGTAGCTTCTCACAAGTGAATAAAGTAACAAAGTTATACCTTGTAGGAAAGAAATTGTCCAGAGAGAATGAGTGGTGGTGGTGAAAGGCTTTCATATAAACAATTGTATAGCTCACACATTATAATTCTGAGTGCTTACATGTGCTACCATTCTACAGAATTATTGGCTATGAAGTAGATGCTATTATCACCCCCACATTGCAGATGAGAAAACTAAGGCTCAAGGAGGTTAATTCCTCCAGGTTACATAGCTAGTAAGTGGCAATTCCAGGACAGTCCAGCCTAGACCCAGTTATATGCATAGTCTTGAACTCATGCTTCCCCAGTGGACCCTAACTGTGGGCCATTCGGCAACTGCCAACATGCGGTCCACAGAGCCTTTTCCTATGGAAGGGTCCCAGCGGCAGTAGGCACCGCGCCCTCCATGCCTTACCCAGAAACAGGCTGGCTCTTCATTGCCGACATCTTCCTGGTGCTGCCTCGAGTTGTTTCCTCTTATTTATTTTCCGTCATGGAAACTAGAGGCTAAGGTTGTTAAATGCATTCAAATAGAGCTGCTCAGGGAAACAGATTTTTATGAAGGCCTTCTCCCTTAAAAAGAGATCGGAACTTTTCTTCTTCTGAAAATCAGAGAGGGAAGCAGGGAAAGTGAAAGAAAAGAGAGAGGCTGAGATTGAGATTCTGTTTCTGAACCTAGCAGCAGACTACCCCTGCTCATCGAGAATGGGCCGCAGGAATAGCAGAGATCAACTGGGGAGAGTTTCATCTTCCAAAAAAGGAAATCATTTACCAACATTTCCCCCTTCTTTTTTAGGGTGTGTGAAATGTCAGAAGAATAAATAAGATCCTAACAGGTAACATCGCTATTAACAGGGGGGAACTCTGTAGTCAGACCACCTGGGTTCAATTCTGGTTCTACCACTTATTAGCTGAGTGGATCTTTGTTCAGGTTACTCAACTTCTGTGAACGTCAGTTTCCTCAGAATAGTGCCAAGTGCACGAGATTGCTGTGAAGATGTAATATAATTGTGGTTGAATCTACATAAAGCTGCACATAATAAATACTAAATAAATATTAGCTACTGATTTATATTTATACTTAACTTGGAAGGGCGAAGATTAGATTAGCTTCTGAGGTTTGTCATAACATTTAGCACAAACCCAGTAGCTCAGAACAATAGAAATGTACTTTCCTCCCAGTTCTGGAGCCAGAAGCCTCCGACCAAGGGCTGCACTCTCCCCAGAAGCTCTAAAAGGCAATCCTTCCTGGCCTCTTCAGTTTCTGGTGGCTGTCAGCAAGCTTTGTGGCTGCGTCACTTCAGTCTCTGCCTTGTCCTAAATGGCCTTCTCTTCTTTGTGTCTTCTCTCTGTCTGAGGTCACTTGTCATTGGGCCTACGGCCCATTTAGGTAATCCAGGATTATCTCATCTCAAGATCCTTGATTACATCTGCAACGATCCTTTCCCCAAATAAGGTCACATTCACAGGATCTGGGTGTTAGAAGGTGGACGTATCTTTTTGGGGGCCACCATTCAACTCACTACAGGTGTTAAGCATGTCCTTTCACTTCTCTTTCAACTTCACTCTTATTCCACTCATGGCTGGGTACCTTATAACCCTATACTGTTCCTAAATGCTGATGGTCTGCCTTGACTCAAGAAACAGTTATGAGTTCTGACGCTGTGCCAGGCTCAGTGCCATGAGGATATACAAATAAAACATCCTGGACCACAGCGTACTGCAAATCATGAATGATCAAGGCCATCAGAGGGGCAAAGATGAGAGCACTTAGAGGATAGGAGATTACTTTGGAAGGGAGATAGTAACTGAGCCAGGTGAGGGTACAATATGGAACTACAGGATAGGGATGGGAAATGCCATTCCAAGTAGAAGAAAAGGCAGGAGTGTGTGTAGAGAGGTGGGGTAGCATGAGATACATATTTAAACCAGCAAAGGGTTTTGATTTAGAACAAGGATTTGCAAACTATGACCTACCCATCTTGTCATCTGTCTTTTATGACCCTCAAACTAGGAATGGTTTTTATATTTTTAAATAGTTGGTGGAAAACCCAAAAGATGAAGAATAATTGGTCACACACAAAAATTATATAAAATTTAAATTTCAGAGTAATAACTAAAGTTTTATTAAAACACAGGTGCGCTCATTCATTTATAGACTATGGCTATTTTTGTACTAAAATGGCAGTACAACAGAGACCATATGGCTGAAGAGCCTAAAATATTTACTATCTGAGCCTTTACAGAGAGACAGGTAAGAGGCATACAGACAAATAGTGGAAGAAGATGTTCTGGTTCAATATACTCACTCAGCCCATGTTCTTGACTTTGCCAAGTCTTTTACCATCCATCTAAATAAACTGTCCTAAAGCTCACTTTTTCAAGTTCTTACTTGGTTATTTGCTAATTTACTTTATAGCTAATTTTGCAATTGTCTTGAAGCTGTGGTTGAATCATAATATGTTAATGTATAACTTATTACTCCTTCTAGGTAACATATTCAGAATTTTGGAAGAACCCAAGCCACAGACTTGTCCCCCTAGCAAACTGGTAGGACAGATATTTCTAGAGATGAGCCTTTCTTCAGCCTTCATAACGCACTATATAGGCAGCCAATCCTTCTACCAACCAGAAACAAATTTTAGTTGGCTGCTAGTTTTGTTGTTTTTATTTAACTAGTTAATTGGAAAAAAGTTAATAGTGAGCCATTTGATGCTAAATTGCCCCTTGGGGGTGGGGTGCGAATGACCGGAATCACCTTGCAATAATTGCCAACCAATGAGAGTTGAGTGTCTGTGCCCCCTTTACTTGGTAAGGCAGCCCTGGGCAGTGATCATTAAGATGGTGATTTTTCCGTGAAGGAGTAAACAGCACCCCGATGAATTGGAGCTGAGATTAGAAATGCTAGAAGCAGAGCTCTCAAACTTTAGCACAGGGAAAAACCTGCCAAGGGAGCCCATTGAAAATGTAGATTCTTTGGTCTCTCCCTCAGAAAATCTGTGGATTTTCAGTGGAACTCATGACTCTGCAGTAAAGAATTAAAGAGAAGAGCAAAATGAAGGATCAGAACTTCATCCCACAAAACATTCTGTGTGTTTTGTTCTTCACTTGCTCCCAAAATCCCTAAGTTGTTACAGTTACAGACAACCAATATAAGGAGTCTGGGGCATCATTTAGGACAATTTTCCTACTCTCTCATTCTGTTTAACTAACTTTATTCCCAGGGAGTAAATATGAATCAGTTCATAGTCTAAGTAAGAAATAACCTGATTTGAGATAGGGGATGGGCCTTTGAAGGTAGTTATACACAAAATAAAATATTATTCAGCATTTCAATAGAGGGGGATCCTGCCATATGTGACCGAAGGGATGTACTTTGAGGGCATTATGCTCAGTGAAATAAACCAGTCACAGAAGGACATATTCTGCATCACTCTGCTTACATGAGGTCCCTAAGGTACTCAAACTCATAGAGGCAGTTGCCAAAGGCTGGGATGAGGGGGAAATGAGGAGTCGCTGTTCATTGTGTATAAAATTTCAGTTATGCAAGAAAAAGGGCCAAGTCAAGGAACATGAATAGAGGACTCATGGGCACAGACAATGGGGTGGGGATTGACTGTGAGGGGGCGAGGTAGGAGAGAGTAATGGGAGGGAAAGGTGGGACAACTGTAACTGAACAACAATAATAAAAAATGTTCTAGAAATCTGCTGTACAACATGGTACTTATTTAATAATGATGTACTGCACACTTAAAATTTTTGTTAAGAGTGTAGATCTTGCGTTATACGTGTGTGTTTAACCACAATTTAAAAAATATGAAGGTACTATAAAATAGAAATTAAGAAGGGAACTCTATAGCCCTGGCTGGGTGGCTCAGTGGATTGAGTGCTGGCCTGTAAACTGAGCAGTCACCAGTGTGATTCCCAGCTAGGGCACGTGCCTGGGTTGCAGACCAGGTCCCCAGTTGGGGGCTTGCGAGGGGCAACCAATCTATGTTTCCCTCTCATGTTGATGTCTCTCTCTGTCTCTTTCTCCCTTCTCTCCCATCTCTCTAAAAATAAATAAATAAAATCTTCTTTTTTAAAAAAGAAGGGAACTCTATAGAGGCTGTTTGATTGAAATCTCACCACTGTCAGCAATGCAGTGAGCTTGGCTGAATTCCTGAACTCTCTGTACCTTAGTTTCTTCATCTGTAAAATGGGAATAGTAATTTGACTTATGTATTGGAATAGTTGTGAGCATTAAATATGTGTTAAAAGAGCATAGAATAGAGACCGGTCCATAGCACATTTCAGTAAATACAAGTGCTTAGTGGAGAAATTCCGTGTGCCCTCACATACCTCCTAAAACTGAGGAAATGTTAATATTTAAACAGGCTACAATTATACAACCTACTCCAAGTTAGCAAGGGACTTGTTTCTTAGAGACCACTCTCATTTTCTACATTTGTCCATGAAAATGATCTCCATATTTATAAATCTCAGATTTAAACATCTACTGTTTTTTAATAACTAATATATATTGAGCACCATATGCGAAAAACTTTCATAACTGCTTTATGTGTTTTAGCTCATTTTTTTCTCTCATAACATTCCCATAGGACTGTCAGTCCTGTTTTACAGATCGGGAAACTGATGCCACACAGCTGGTAGGGAGGGGGAAGCTGGGATTCAAATGTAGGTCACCTGACCCCTTTTTTCTAGAGCAGTAGTTCCCAACCTGAACTGATTTTGCTCCTGTAGTAGGTTGAATATGTCTATATCCTAAGCCCCAGAACCCATGAGCATTACCTTTATGACAAAAGAGACATTGTAGATAAGATTAGGTTAAGGGAAGGGGGCAACAGGGGTGGGAGAAGATTCAGTGAAGGATCTTGAGACGGAGAGATTAATCTGGACTATCCAAATTGCCCCATGTAAGGACGAGGGTCCATATAAGAGGGAGACAGGAGAGTCAGAGTGGAGGGCAGTCAATGCAATGACAGAGGCGGAGGTTAGAGTGATGTGCTTTGAAGTTGGAAGAAAGGGCCACTAGCCAAGGGATACAGGTAGCTCCTAGATATCAAAAAGCATCAAAAAAAAAAAAAAATACAACAGATTCTTCCCTCTGAGGCCCCAAAAGGAGCCAGTGCTCCCAATGCCTTGATTTTAGCCCAACAAGACTCAGTTTGGAGTTCTAATCTCCAGAAATATAAAATAAATTCAGATTGTTTTAAATTCCTAGTTTTGTTGTGATTTGTTACAGCAGCAATAGAAAACTCATACAGTCTTCCAGGGGACATATGAAAATGTCCAGAGACATTTTTGTCTGTCATAACTCTACTCAGTAGTATCTAGTGGGTAGAGGCCAAGGATGCTGCTGTATGTCCGGCAATGCACAGGACAGCTCACGCAAAAAAAGAATTATCCAGCCCAAGTGTCACTTGTGCCCAAGGTTGAGAAGCCTGCTCCAGAGTACTGTAACTGGCCAATCGTCATGGAATGCCAACACGTGTGATCTTCACTTTGCCTCTGTGCTGTATCACACAGGCTGACATTAGCACCTCATACACATGGACATTGTGTTAGTCTGGGTCACCGCTAACCCATTCAAGTCAATTACAGTTTCACAGGACACTTTTTATCTGCAGGGTACAATTCAGGCTCCTCTCTCTGGTTTTGAAGGCTCACCACAGCCGATCCCCAACTTATTCTTTCAATATTATTGCTTACTAGTCTCCTTCCCAAACCAAACAACCTTGAAAAAAGAGTAACTTCATGTAGCTCAGTGGCTGGGATCAATAAACCCTTTCGTTATTGAAACAGGTCCATGCTCTTCTAGCCACAGATTTTAGATTCAAATTCCACAGGAAGCGTCGGCCTGTTCTAACTTAGTCACCTGCTGCCCTCTGAACTAATCCCTATGGTGGGATGGGTTTTCATTCTCACTTTATTTGGAGAGAAACACCAGAAACTTGCAAGATAGTGTTCGTGTCTATTTCACCCTGGAGTTACCCACAGCACCCACTCTGTCTAGTGCCTTGCACACCGCACACATGCAAATATTGGTTGAATAAATGACAGAATGAAACATCAGCTCTTCAGAACTTAAATCCTGACTTTTATCTCTGTCCCTTATTTTTTAATTATAGCATGTGATTGTCATTTTTGTGACATTTAACCTAAGCATTATGTAGCAAAAACTTTTTTAAAAGCTAAAGTTTAGGTTCAGGGTATGCTACTATTAAACTAATTTTTAGAGTTTTCCTTTTTATACTAAAAATGGGCAGACAGTGCTGAGATGGAATCAGATTATGATTTATTCTCTCAAATACATAATTTATTAAATAAATCAACAAAGAAATTAATATAATCCACAGTTCATCTGTCTAGTCTTACTACATACTTCTGTTCTTCCTAGTAAATATATTCAATTTTTCTGAATTATAGCAAACCACAGCCCATAGATTAAAACTGGCCCACTGTTTAGTCCATAAATAAAGTCTTATTGGAACACAATGATGTTCTTTTTAAAAATGTTGGATCTGTGGCTACTTTGGAGCTCATAATGGTAGAGCTGCGCAGTCACAAAAGCAATCCTGTGGCCCATTACGCTAAAATATTTACTAGCTGGCTTGTTACAGAAAAGTTTGCTCACTCCTGATTTATACTCTATAAACCTCTTTATTGGTGATGCACTTTATCATTAAGAAAAAGCTCAAGATCCCAGCCTCACCCTCTTCACCCACTCTAAGAGTAGAAGACTGGGGTCTCAACAAGGACAGATGAAGGACACAAGGAGATTACAGAGGAGCTTTTGTTGGGAGGGGAAGAAAGGCCAACTCTTTCCTATTCATGATTAATTTTCTCCCCTTCATGCCGTCTTTGAAGACAGCTTGCCGAAACAATGGGAACAGGGTGGGTAAGAGAAAAAAGTCGTGCAGTTATTCACAGCAGATTTAGATTTAAGTTTCCAAAGACAAAGGTCACAACAGGGTCTATGCCTTTTGCACGTGGCCCATCCCAACTAACTGGCACGGGGACTTGGAAAGAGCTGAGAATAAAGAGTAGGCCTGTAACCAGCATAAGCATCCTGCTCATTCTCTAGCTCTGTTCCATTATGGGAAATGTTAAAATATTACAAAGTTTCCTTTTCAAGGTATACAGAAATTTTCTTCACTGGTTGGAATTGGTTCATTCCTCGAAAGGATGTCCAACTTTTTGGCGTCTCTGGGCCACAATGGTAGAAGAAGAATTGTCTTAGGCCATATATTAAATACATTGTGACACATGATCACAAAAAAAAATCTCATAATGTTGTAAGTAAATTTACAATTTTGTAAATTTACAATTTTGTGTTGGGCTGTCTTCACAGCCATCCTGGGCCGCATGCAGCCCTTGGGCTGCAGGTTGGACACCCCTGTGAGTCTTCTTTTCCATGGGTTATGGGCTGAATTATGCACCCCCCCCCAAAAAAAAAATGTGTGTCCTAATCTTCAGTACCTTAGCATATGGTATCTTCCTCGAAGACAGATGGGGTCTTTGAAGAGGTAATCAAGTTAAAGTGAGGTCATCAGAGTGGGCCCTAATCCCATCTGTTTAATGTCCTTATAAGAAAAGGGAATTAGGACACAGACAATACACAGAGAAAAGGTCATGTGAAAACAAAAAGGCCTTTTACAAATAAAGGGGAGAGTCCTCAGGAGCAATCAACCCTGCTACCATCTTGATCTTATACCTCCAGCTTCTACAGTTGTGAGCAAATAAAATTCTGTTATTTAAGCCGCCAGCCTGTGGTACTCTGCTGTAGCAGCCCCAGCAAACTCATATACCATGTATCAGCCTTCACATATGAGCAGACAACTATGTCTTCTTCCTTTAATGTTTTTTAGAAATATTGCTTTGTTTGAGAAACTCACATCCAAATTACTTTTATGTGTTTTAAAAAGTCCTAATGAGCATCTGAGGAGAAAGCATATACAGCTTCTATAGGAATAAGGACCAAACATGGGGTTGATGATTGCCCCAAATGGCATTTCCTAAAAGGAAAAAAAAATGTAATACTTAATCTTGCCTCTTTTGAGGCAAGGTAAGTGAACTGCACACATCATAGATAAAATTTTCTTACTTTACTAAGAGAAAGGACTGTGATCCTGTTTTTGATGCATATGAAATACAAAATCCACTCTTCTGATCAAAATGAAGGGAAAAAATCATTCCTCAACATTTCAATTCTCATGCAATTAAATCCAAAGGTTTGTTGAATCCAGCTTTTCAATTTTTGTACTGCCTGTGCTTCCTCTACTGAGACACGTTTATGGCACAGACATCTACTGAGCCATCGGCCTTTTTTCCTTTTGTGGAGTCAAAGCAGGCACATCCCATTAACTTCATTTCTTTTCTTCCTCTGTTTTGCCCTCTAAGTAATCTGACATTCTTTGCTCTTTGTTTCTTCTGTTTATTTCTTTTCCTCATCCGTTCTTTCTTTCAGCCGCGGAGGGGAAGGAGATGTGGTTCTGTGCAGTTTGGGGAATCTGACGGTCTTCTGTGCCGGCATCGAGAGTGGCTCCTCCGATCTCTCCCTAGGAACCAGGATCTGTCTCCGTGCCCGTGCTCTCTCCTTGGATGTGGGCCTGACCGCCCGTGATGCACTCAGAGCGCTCCTCTCACAACTATCGTGTCGTCTCTTCACCAGGTTGCATATTCCCTTTCCCCTCATACATTTCGTTTTGGCTTACTGACTGGGTACCATCTCTGTTGTTCTATAACGTGTATGTCTTCCAAATGTTTGTGTCCATTAGTTCAGCAATTCTATCTTCAGGAATTTTCTATACTAAGGAAATCATCCTACAGAAGCACAAAGCTTGTACACGATGATTTCTATCCCATGGTGCGTATTATTTTCTACAATTAAAAATAGTATATTACATATACTTTATTTGTTTTATAGAAATATTTTAACACAAAATCCATGTCTGGAGAAATTTTTATAAAATACAAAAATGTATAAGTAAAAAGTGACAACATCCCTTTATATTTACCCACAATCACACTCCCCAGAGATAACTACGGGAGTATATCATCTGCATGTATAATTATAAATATATACTCTTATACATTTTAAACAGAAGTGGAAAACTACTATACATAATATAATTGTTTTCTTATGATATCATGGATATCTTTCTATGTTAATCCAATTCCTCATCCTTCCTTCCTTCACCCCCTGCATAGCTCCTGCAAGCTTTAAAGAGTCAGGTTGTCATCTTCCTGATACTGCCTCTTCTTCCCTAATGCTCTGCTACATGTTCTTTCTCTGGGCTCTCACTGCACATGGGCATGGTTAACGTCCTTGCCCAGTATATGTGACCTTCGCTAAGACTGATGGCTCCACAGTCAAACTGCCTGGGTTTGGATCCTGGTGCATTACCTGTATTTTGCCATGTGTAATGTGCACCACATTTTAGGCCCAAACTTTCAGGAAAAAATCTTACATTTTAATTTTTTAATTTAATTTTTATTTATTTATATTTAGATACTTGTTTTCTGTATTATAAAGGAATTTTAACATTAAAAAAACATTTATTTATTTACTTATTTTTCAAGAAGGGAAGGGAGGGAGAAAGATGGAGAGAAACATCAGTGTGTGGTTGCCTCTCAAGTGCCCCCCAACTGGGGACTTGGCCTGCAACCCAGGCATGTTCCCTGACTGGGAATTGAACTGGCAACCCTTTGGTTCACAGGTCAGTGCTCAATCCACTGAGCCACACCAGGGCTAACATTTCTGTTTGAACATATTATGGTACAAGAAATGTTACATAACAAATAATTACAAAACACAAGAACAGATAAAAGCTATTTCAGGTACTACCCATGTATAATGCACATCCTTATTTTCCCCTCAAAAATTTGGGCAAAAAGTATGCATTATACATGGCAAAATGCAGTAGTTTCCTATGGTTGCTATAACATAGTACCCATCATTACAAATCCGTTATCACAAACCTAGTGGCTTAGAACAACACAAACTTATTATCATACAGCTCTGGAGGTCTAAAATACTAAAATCAAATGACAGTAAATTGAGTTCCTTCTGAAGGTTCCAGGGGAGAATTTTTTCCTTTACTTTTCCAGCTTTGAGAGGCCATCTTACATTCCTTGGTTCATGGCCCATTTCCCCAACAGTGTAGCATCTTCAACTCTCCCTCTCTCACAAACACACACACACACATACCTCTAAGTTCATGTCTTATTCTCTAACCTTGACATTGCTGCCTTGCTGTTTCCCTCCTATAAAGACCCTTTTGTTGGCGTTGGTCCCACCCAGATAATCCAGGATACTCTTATTCTCTCAAGCTCCTTAACTTAATCACATATGTGAAATCCCTTTTCCATGTAAGGTAACATTTCATTTTTTACCATTTTACCTTACACATAATTTCCATGTAAAATAATATTCGCAAGTTCTGGGATTAGAAGGTGAACATCTTCAGGGAGCTATTATTCTACCAACCACACCTGGAAATACCATCTTGTTAGCAAGATGTGCCTCAGTCTTGACATCTATTAAAAAGAGTAAAAAGAGATTGTCCCTATTTATAAGATTGCTATGAGAATTCACTGAGTTTATTCATATGAATGGTGCCTGGAACATGGTATATGTTTGGTAGGATTAGCTATTATTATAACTATATAGTTATCCATTTGTTTATCTTCTTTGCCCCACACTAGATTGTTAGTTTCCTGAAGAAAATAATAGTATTTCTAGGGTCTAGCATGGAATATGGAATGTATTATGTGCTCAATAAAAGTTTATTAAACTGAATTGCTCCACTTATTTTTTTAAGGATTTTATTTATTTATTTTTAGAGAAAGGGGAAGGGTGGAGAAAGACAGGGAGAGAAACATCAATGTGCAAGAGACACACTGATTGGTTGCCTCTTATACACCCCCACCTGGGGACCAGCCTGCAACTCAGCATGTGTCCTGACCAGGAATCCAAGCAGCAACCCCTTGGCTCGAAGGCTGGCACCAATCCATTGGGCCACACCAGCCAGGGCAAGATGTTATTTTTTAGTCAGTAAAAATGATAGAGAATTTGAAACATTATTAAAAAATCATCTTATTATGTTGTCATATTAAGTCACAAAAACAAAATAAAATATGCATAGACAATCATAGTTGTTGTAAATGTGCTGAACTAAAAAATTATGCATAAAAATAGACTAGAAAAAATATGCCTAAACATTAACAGTTGCTGGTCTTGAAATAAAGGAATGATGGATGATTTTTTTTCTTCCTATTTTTACTTTCAGATGTTCTCCATTGAGCATATTTATTTTTAGATGTGTAAATAATTTACATCTGATTTACATACACGCACACACCTCTTGCTCATTAAACATTAGGGGTAACATTGTACAATGAGTCAAACTCAGACTCCGCGTTACCTAGGTTACAGTTCTGGTCCATCATTTACAAGCACTGGGTACACTGAGGCAAGCTACTGCTGTGGATGCTGTTATTGTTGTATTTGTTGTCGTTGTTGTAGATGGTATGTTCCTGCTTCACTGTCCTCACATGAGAGCCAAGGAGAATGATCATCCACTCAAAGGCCTGCAGTGTACTTGAACCCTTGGCATGTCCCATGATACATGACAGGCCCTGAATAAACAAATGTGAGCTAATCTTCTCAAGGTTATTATTACAGAGAGGACAAACATGATTCAGACACACGTATGAAGAATTATAGGGAGGCATTTGTTCAGAGAAGGGAAACAGAGAAAATTGAGACTAAAACCAGGTGCTGGATCTCAGGATCTAGAAGATCTATTCCATTTAAACGCCTCTCAGGTAAGAATGTGTTAAATCGGATACTACAAGAGTGCTTTCTAAACATTCTGGTTTTAGCAACAGAACTCCCCTCCCCCACCAAAAAAATTTATGTTGATCCCCCAGATATAAAGCAGATCAAAACAGCTGCTCTGGTAAAATGGGGCTCAGGCTGTATATTCTGAACTCCACGTCATCCTTGTATATCCAAACGTTCTCAGAGAGTAATTTGGAAAATGCTCTTCCAACACAATCCTAACTGGCTCACAAACTGTACCTTTGCAAACTTCTGTCCTCGGGGGCACAGCGTCACTGGCACTCTATTGTGGTTTGAGAGGCCACCAGAGGGCAAAGGGTGCATTGGAAACAGCTGTACCCAGGCTCCTGAACTACTTGGCACCACATCTGGGCATGTCTCAAGTCTGTTCCTTAGAAGCTGTGCCCTTATTTCAGCCAGAACTACACAAAGGCATCGTCCTCAAACACTGGCCCTCCTTTCTTGACTGGCCCTTGTTTACCCATTCCATAGCAGGTGGCAGCTGAAATGTTCCCCTTTGATTTTGTGGCTCAGGAGCAGCAGGCTAAGACCTGAGCTGAATAAACATCATATCATTTGGCACTGGCAGGATTCCTGGTAGCCTGGGTCAGGCAAGGTTTAAGGAGGATTAGGTTTAGATTAGAAAAGGGGTTGAGTTATTTTTTTCCCCCTGTGGTCTTTCTTAAGTGCCTTAGGGTTTTGTAAGAGGAAAGTGGGCTGATAGCCTGGGCTCAGTTGCTCCAGAAATAGTGGTGAGCTTGGTGTTCTTTTCTGGAAGATCAGAGTATGTGTTTCTCCTGAATGTGGTTTTTCCAATGAAGTGGTTGGGCTCTTGGGAATTTGCTGAAAGACCTTTTCTCTAGAAAACTGTGTGCATGTGTACACAGTGTGCATACATACACATACACGCAATTTTTCTTATTTCCACAAGTGTCTAGATCACCCGGGCTGGAGAATTTTAAAAGCCTTATAGACCTCACTAATAGGAGGGGGCACTGTCCCCCTCAGTAAGACTTGGGGGGAGCCCACCTGGCCGTCCTCCTGTGTTGCTCCTCAGTGACCACTGGCCATGCTGAATGGACCTTGCTGTCACAACACCAGGTTTCCTTGGCAGTCTGGCCTTGGAGAGGCTGGCTGGGGCTCTGGCACTTGCTCTTGTTTATTACCAAGTCTTGCTTCACTCACTTCCTGGCAACAGCTTGCAGACCAAAACTATTTCATTTCCCAGTGACAAAGGTTAGACAGGAGGGGGGAGAAACAAGGCTTATACCTTTTGAAAGCACAACTTCTCCTCAGATTCCCTGAAAGATTGTTTTTTTCACCCTAGTGTCTGCCAGCTCTGGCTTTGCTTCTGGGCAGTTATGGTTGGTTCTGCCCTCCAAGGAAAGAAATTTGGCTGAATTTTTCCTCCTATTCTTCTCTCCCTCAGAGGGTTTATTCTCCCTGAATCACCACCACCACCATTTTTAAAAAGGGTGAGGCTATGTTTTCTCCTCAAATAAATGGATGTTCCCATTTATGGTTACACTAGGGAGTGCCCAGTTGTGGGGGGGCTCCTCCCACAGGGACCCCCCCCCACCCCGCCCCAGCCGCCACAGATGAGAGTAAGTCTACCAAGACATGTTCTGCTTGGGGAGGAAAGGTGGCCGATCTCTCAAGTGAGAAGGGCCAAGAGCCTTTTCTTCAATGGGCTTTTACTGGGTAGTTTGGCCTAGGAATACAGGCTCATTAATCATTATCAGGCAGTAAGGATCAAACAATAGATAAGTACAAAGAACTCTGAGGGCCTATTTTGAGTCAGGGTCAGATAGCTAAAGAGCAATACAACTTTGAGGAATAAACTCACTTCTTGCTTGGACCCATATCATTTAATTGAGAGCATTCTAAACAAAGCAAGTTTCACAGGATTTTACATATTCTTCCTTAGGCCTGATTGCCCTAGGAAACCTGCCCTTCCCCCACCCCTTCTGCACAGGGCAGTACCCACCACCGGCATTGTTTCAGGCTTAAGGCATTGTCTCAGGCTTAAGTCAAGCAGGGTAAGAAAGGCAGCCAAAAGATTACGAGACTTCTCAAAGACAGAATGAGGACTCAGGCTATGTCATAGCTTGGGGTCCATCACACCCTTTTGTTATAGCCCCCCAAGTCCTTCCTTGGGGCCTCCACATGATTGTGCCTGGCTTAGGTCATTCCCCCCTTGGGGAATCTTACCCGTCATTGGCTAAACGATCCAGCATTGGGGGCCAGTTATGGATGAAGTAACAAGAGCAGAAGCAGCGCTCCTGCCAGGGAGATGAGCTTTGTCTGCTTAGTGGCTCACTGTCCAAAGGTCGCTTGCTCAGCCTTAGCCCTGGGGGGGAGGGGCGGTGTTACAGCTTGTGAAACCATGCAGGGTGGTTCCCTACACCTGGTGTACTGTTTACTCATTGTGTGAGAAAGTTTTCAACCTCCCTGAGCCTCAGCTGTCTCCAGAGATTAAAATAGTACCTGCTGATAGGGTGGTCATGAGAAATCAACATGGGACAAGGTGTTAACCACCCTCTCCTTCCAGTGAACATTTGGGAATGGTTTGCCATTAACATAAGCAGATTCTTATCTTCCAGTAGAACTCAAGTTTCCCCCCTAGAAGCTTTCCTAGAACCTTAAACACAAGCACAGGCTCTCTCCAATTTTGTACAAGAAGTTCCCCTTGCCACCTCTAGGGTGAACAACCATTTAGGTGGTGTCACTCTGGAGCTCTATTGGTTGAAGTTTATAATTCCAAATAAAACTCTAAGAATGAAGGTAAGGGAGCATGGTGTGTCCAGCCTAATCTACAGTGCAATAAATATATTGCAAAACATTCAGACTCTGCCCTTCATTTCAGAACCAATATCATACAAGTGGAGAAGACCACACAGGTTTCTGTAACAGTTAACATTTATTTGAGCACTTCCCATGAGCTTGTAGATGTTCTATAAGCAATTTGCCTAGTTTAATCCTTTCCATAACCCTCCAAGTGGTACTGTTGTTATCATTGCTGTTTTATAAATAAAAGCAGAGGCTCAGAGAGGTGAAGTAAATGGCTCAAGAACACAAAGCTTGTAGACCAGAGATGGTGATAAATCTAAGGCCTCCTGTATTATGCTGCTTTGATCTCTGCAAATATTTATGAGACTGTGTTGCTTCTCTTAACACTTAAAAACAATAATTTTCTGTTCAGACATTCATCTTTGCTTCCTTTGATAGGCCTGACAGTCTCCCCATAGCAAAAATTTCTGCTGGCTTAACATTGTGCAGAGCAAACTCAGCTTCAGATTTATTTAAAGTAGTCTTCACATTGTTTGTAACGCTGCTAGATCATTTATTTTTTAACCTCTGTGCAGAAGAAAATTATGTAAGTACACACATCCTTCAGTGCTCATCAGGGCGTGGGGAAGAAGTGATCGTGTCCACTCACAACATACAGAATGTTTGCTACTAAACATCAGAAACAGTTCTCAAAGACAAAACAGACTCCCAAGGGTGCTTGTAGAACTCAAGTTGTGATCACTAACCTATTTCTTATTTCTATTGGTCCTGAGCAAGTTTGGGATCTGAACTAAACCTTATGTGAATTTTTAAATTATAAAAGCGATATATGTCCATTGAAGGAAATTCAGAAAATACAAAAGAGTATAAAGAAGTCAGCAGAGTAGGGCCAAATTCCTCAGTGCTTAATTTGAGCCTGGATTCAAAGCTCATTCAGGTTTGAATGATACCTTGCAGTTATTTTTGTGAAGAACTACAAAGAAAACCCCTTGGATTGTAGAGCAACATTAAGGCATTCGTCATTTTAAAGCAGTCAAGTGAGACAAAAAGAAAAATATCCTTGCTCCTAATTGTTCCAGATGAGTCTCTGGAGAATTGTTGGATGGGGGGAAAGTACTCTTATGGCATCCCCAATGGTTTGTGTTGTACGGCGAACCGGATTCTTGCCTTAATCTTTAAACTCCCAAAATGATCTGAATCTTGAGTTTCCAAAGCTGTGGTTTAAAAAGGCAGAAGTAGAAATGTGATTTCCTGTTCCATTTTGCCCCATTTTTCCATCTTATTTATAAAAGATTAAACTGTTATATCTAAAAAAAAACCCAAAAGTTAAGTTTTTTATCATCACATTTGGACATTTGCAGTATGTAATAATTACATCTTGTCTGAATGTGGCTTAAAGCATGAACTACCCCAACATATATTTCTTCCTCACTATACTAGCCATCAAATATTTTAAACCTATTAAAAGTCTTTTTCATGCACTGAGTGCCTATGAGCACATAATGGAAAAAGATCATCCCTTTTAGTCGTTCTTAAATTACCCGTATAGAACTGGCACTGTGTTCAGACGGTCTCTAATGCCACGTAAAAACTTGGGTAGGTTAGAACCTTAGTTTCTTCCTTCTGTTCCACTCGATCTCATCTCACATTGTGTTTACAATTGCTTCCCATGTTGTCTGTGCAGCTCGGTTCTGTGAGGCAATCAGTTTTTTCAAATTTACAGTCCACAATTGGAGAGGCACGAATTGCTGGTGTAATTACTTATTTATGTAATATTTATTTGCTTGCTTATCACCTCACTTCATCTGAGACCCTCAATGTGATTCATAAATATTAATGTGTTGTAATTATGTTTCATCACAAGGAAAATATGATGTACAGTCATTAGTAGTTTTAAACCATTATTAGATTTGTAGTTGACCAAGAAAGCTGGCACTTAGAATTGTGGTTGTGGCTAATCTCTAACTTAGAACAAATCATTCCCTCTGTTGTGTCAGTGACTTGCTCTCATACATTGAAAGAAGTCTGGATGATATTTCAGCATGGCCAAGGGAGAGTAGAGCAACACTGCATAAATTTACGCTTGCTACTTAAAGATTTTCAGTATCTGCCTCTGAGATATTAGGAGAATCTTTAATTGTATACATGAGATTTTATTCTTAGTGTCCTCTAAATAACTGATATCACACTTCCTAGAATGACCTTCAGGGACCAAGCAAACAAACAAAAAGCCTACTAATTATAACTATAGCATTTACCAGGATGAAAAACAATAAACAAACACATTACTATGATACCTAGTTAGTCTGTCTAGGCTTGTGACCTTTGCCCTTTGCCTTTCCCCTGAACCCATGAACATTCTCACCTTTTTCTTCTAAACCTCAGATCCCTGACCAATGTTAGTTGTCATCATCTTCGCTGTCGTTACTTTAAAGTCAGTTCTCTCAGGATGGTCGAGCTCCACACTCTGAATTATGATTTATTATTTCTTGTCTTGTGTTTATGACATTCTGCTTCTTTCCAATGTGATTTATTGCTGACCTTGCTTTTAACATTTGGACATAATGCCTTTATATTTCAAAGCTGACCTCTGATCTTTGTGTGTTATATTTTGTTAATCTTGAGTGATGAATCTGGGGAGTCACAGGTGAAAGGGGATAAAAAGGTCTCAGAAATGTAGTGGTAGCTTTTATGATTCAACAGCAGAGACGTGAAAGCTGATGCTCACAGCTGCTCAGAATAGGAACTTGTTTGGACTGTAAATCTGAGTCATTCCCTGACCTACTAATACTCTGCTGGGGCCTCAGAGTCTAGGGAAAGGAGTCTCTTTAACTTCATAGTGAATAATAATGTCTGCTTTTCCAAAAGAAAAGAACCAAGAGGGGAAGCTCTCTTGTCTACTTTTAATTACACATTTTTCCCAATGATATGCTAATTTAATAAATAAGTACCTGGGTGTATCTCAACATGTCAATAATATTAGTCATGTTGACATTAGCCTGTTTAAATGTTGACAACTGTATCGTTTTAGCTGTTTGGGTTTGCAAACTTGTAAAACAAATGTGTCCCCATGAGCACATACTTAGATTATCTTCTACAAGTTTTTAATTTGATTAAAATTAAATTAGTATTAAATAGTTAATTACATTATAAAATTATAGTTTCTTAAAAAGCTTTTGAATCCAGATCCCTAATGTCCTAAAAGTTGGCAATTTTGGTCTTACACATCATAATTAAAGTTTTCTATTATTTGCTTGGTGGTCCATCCTTATGTTGAATAACTCATTTTCTGTGTATCATTTGTAAAAAGTAGTAGGCGTTCCTATCACAACTGAAGCAATTGTAAGACTGATATTTATATTTTTTTATTACAGTTGACAAATTGTATTGATTTCAGGTGTACAACATGGTGATTAGACATTTATATAACTTACAAAGTGACAACCTGATGAGTCTAGAAAGGACTAGTATTTTTTAAATTATCATTATCCTTGAGCCGTAGTCAGTAGAAGCAGGAAAAAAATGATAATTTTTCTTCCTTTGTTCCTTCTTTCCTGACTTACACTTTAGTTAAAAGGACACATAAAAGTCCTGGACATAAGCCATGAGGCTAACAAGTCAGTATTCTATTACCAAAGCTTATCTCTTATCTTTACCTGCTTGGAGAACAACCAGGTAAACTCCACCAGATGAGAAGCACTAAAGCACATCTTTTGGAAAAGGCACCAGCTTTGGATTTGGGCAAATCTCTTTTGCAAATATATCTCTCCCATGTAACCTACCGTGTGACATTATCAAGCTAAGCTCACTTTAACATGTGTAAAAGGGAGAAAACAATAGCTAACTTGTAGGATGGTGATGAGGATGAAAGTAGATAAGAAATATAAGTGAAGTACCTAAAACAATGCAGTCTACCTGGCATTTACTCTATCTATACATCTACACTCTTTACATAGACTGAAGATAATTAGCTAATCTTTCAAATTTTCTAATAACTCTCATAAAATCTCCTCTCTCATCATTCTCTCCAGGAGCTTATTAAAAATAATAAGAATAACCCCACTTTTCAAAAAGAAAATTGCACTTTTTTTCTGTACCAACAATCATTCTTTATTTATTTCATTGCATTTGTACAGTCAAAAAAGTAATTGAAAAAGTTGAAGAGAAATCAAGACATTCTGCCCTAGCTCAGGCTGGCCAGAGTTGATAATGGGATTCCAAAGAGGAGTAATATTGTTAGTAGAGTGAATTAAGAGACTTAACTGCAAAAGTCCCAGAAAGACAAGAAGAAGCTATACAGATAAAGCATCTAAGAAATGTAAGATAAAATTCAGGCAAGGAGCGCTGTCTGATGTATTGGCAAAATGGAAGGGGCTGCTGGACCAGCTCCTGGGAATCACTTAATCTTAGAGTAATTATGATGAGAAAAATCTATTCAATAGAGTGCCTAAGAAGAGAAGTTCAAAAAAGGCGCTGGAAAAAAAAAAGCACATGATTAATCTTATCAAAGGCGGTAGGCAGTGGGGACCAACATAATAACTAAATTTTACCATTTCAAAAAAACCTTTGTGCATGTCATTTCTGTTTCTCAGAGCATCCCTGAAAGCAGGGAACTTTGCTTATTATCATTATTTCATTTTATAGATGTGGAACTCAGGCACAATTAACTGATTTTCTCAAAATCACATAGCTAGTAAAGGATGAGGTGGGACTTGGGCATGGATCTTCCAATTCTAAGTGTATTATACTCTGCACTAAAGAAACATCAGATGTGACTGTGTCACTGATGACTAATCACTCTATGATAATGGCAAACTATCATTCCACCTTGGATATGTTCACCTAAATAATTTAGAGAAATGTTTAGAAGCCTAAATTATAAATATCACCTTTGAGGTTTTCCTTAGTCTCTAAGTGTTTCTTACGTCAATATACTAAGTTTCTGAAGGATATGCCTCAGAAGGGACTTCAGGCAAATAAACCCACATTAATACCAACTAGGACTTGACCCCCAACACATACTGGGTTTCCTGCCCTGAGGACCTTAGCTAGGCTGTCTTCACCTCTTGTTGAACAAGACTTGGTATACAGGCAGACTGATGATAACAGGCTTGGCTATTGCTCTCAATATCACAGAGACATTTTCTGGTCGACTTGCAGGAAATTAAAATTAACTAAAGCATAATCACACTTATCATGTAAACTGGAAACACCTAAAGTGTTTCAGCATGATGATTTTTTTACCTATGTATAGGTCCATATCACCGCTTCCATAAAGATATAGAATATTTCTGGCACATGTAGGCTCTCACAGAGTATTTATAAAAATGAACCTTCCCACTCTAAACTATCAGTGGGTAGGAGGATGGCCTTTGTCAACAGACTTAACTGGGCAGGCATGTACATGCAGTCATTTTAGAACTGCAGGGAGTCTTTAGATATTCAAAGTGATGCCCTAGGCTGATTGTGGGGTGTGGATCATGCACATACCAGATACTGCTATTTTTTGACTGTTGTGCTTGGATAATTCATCTTTATGGAGCACTCATAGCTACTTTTCCTCTGAGGAGCCACTTACAACTTCCACATGGTTTCAGTCAAGCTAATCCCACCCCCAGAGCTCCAGAGAAGGATGATGGGAACTAAGTCCAGCCAGTGCGCATGCCCACATGACAGGCCAAGGGATAGACATGTGACTCATTCACAGCCAATCAAATGAGACTGCTGAGATATCTGGACAGAGACAGGGAGACTCTTCCAGTTGGTGCTGCATGCTTGATGGTGTAGACAGTTAGTGCAGTCATTGTGCAAGAAAGAACAAGAGGTGTTTGTGAGAGAGCCAGTATCAGAGAGAAGGAGCCAGCAGACTGAGAGAAGGAAAGCTGATCTGCTGACATCGCAGAGCTCCCATATCCACCCATGCCCAAAATTAGATCTAGCCCTGGGCTTATAAGTTATAAGACTTACCCACTTGTCTTGCGTGAACCAGTTTGAATTGGGTTTTCTGTCACTTGCTGTGAGAATGATCTAATAAGTTTCTGATAGGGCTAAATTATTAACTATAAGAGAACGAGGGGATTTTTTTTTTTACTCTCTTATAAGAGAGTGGGCACACAAGGGAGGGAAGAATGGAGAAAGGGCAGCTGGAGTGTGAATGTTACAGGAAAAAAAAACAAAGATTTGTTTTCTAAAGATAAGGACAGTAACTATTGTGTTCATATTTTTGCATTCTATGTAAAATAACTTTTACCTCCCCAAAACTCTAGTACAGTTGGCTACATATAAGAATACCTTGTATGAATGGGGTGTGCATCGGGAGGAAAAAGAGGGGAAGCCTGCAGGCTGGGTTCTACATTGTATTGACATGGTACAGAATAAGGAACACGAGAGGTTATGAAGAGATCATCTCTAAACTCAACAAATTCATCAGAATAAGAGCATGGAGTCAGAGCTGATCCAGAAGTTCATAGAATTGTTGACAAATACTTTGGGTTTTCTACAAGTCATGCGGTAAAGGATTAAGCTCATCTTTAGCTCTCAAGGGTAAAGTGACTCCATTAACTGTGGCTTACTTTCCTAAGTCTAGTTGTTTCACAATAGCATTACTTTCTAGTAAGAGTTTTCCCCACCAATTCTAACTTCAGATCTGTTAAACAGGAACCAAAAAGGCCTGCAAATAAAAATCTTCATGCAGAACAAAAAAAAACCCCAGAAAATGGCAAGACCTTTTCAAAAAAATGTCTTGAAGTAAGAAATTTAAAAATCAACAAACTATTCCATATTACTGCCTTGCAAGAAGTCAGTTTCCTACTCCCCTAATGTACCTCACAGAGACCAAAATGCACACAGTTTCCAGTGTTTAACATAACTGCCCATGTATAATGCTAGGCCCAGATTAATTTAATCACTTGTAGTGGTCTGAAGTTACTAGTTAGCCTCAAATTTGACATTTACCACTTATTGTGACTAATACTACTCACCACCCCATCCCACCTTGGAGCTTCTTCGGCTCAGTTAACATTTCTTAAATTCTAACTACTAGATGTTCAGTGGGTATAGACTATAATATAGGTGCAATCTACCTCCTCAGAAATCTCATTGGAAAAACATACATATCCATGAATAATACATCCTCCACTGGCTAATTCCAATTGCAAGAAAGCAATGGTATGTATGAGCTAAAGAAAAGGGCTCATAAGCTATATATTGCAGAATGGGTTCCCCAGGAAACAAACTCCGAGATGGAGCTTAGTGTGTAAATGGTTTATTGGGGAGTGCTGTCAGAGTCGAAACCTGTGGAAGGGATAGGAAGGAGAGGGAAAGAAGCAAGATTGGGAAGGGAAAGAAGTGCTTCAATGCAGTCTAAACCAAGGCCTAAGGTGACCTTACATGGAGCAATGAAGCTGGGATGGCTTCTCAGAGTTGTTCTGAGTTGAGAGGAGAGAGCATTATTGGATGCTGGCTGCCCCAGGAAGGGATGTGACATTGGGTGGAACAGCTGTGAGGATTGTCAGCTGACATCCTTCTCAAAAACAGCTGGAGAAATAAACCTTGCAGTCCTGAAAGGAGGATCTATGGCATAGCACAGAGCAACCATACCACCAGAAATTATTTAAGGCTTCGGAATTCAATGAACCCAGTGATGCTCTGACAAATTAACCCCCAAGTCTTTTGGGGGGTTGGCGTGACTCTCCTGGACAGATTGTCCTTGAGCAGGAAGCCTCTTCATACTTAGTAGCCTATTAACCCACCTGACAAAAAGTGGGGATAACCACCATCACCTTGCTTGAGATAGTGAAGGAATTACTGAAATTAGACTGAAGTGGTTCAGCACTGGTTCTGGAGTCAGATGGAATTAGTCCTTTCACGGAGTGGTCTTTGCATACTAATAACTCACCTAGACCTGTGGGAGTATTGGGGGCAACAAATGGTTGGCAATCTCTGTCATAGGAAGGCAGCTGAGATGCTGTTTGATTTTTATTATTTGCAACTTAAACATTGATGTCAATAAAGAGAGCAAGCAAGTAACCAAACTTGTGGAGATAACCTAAGTTCAGACCTCACAGCATACTTTCAAATGAATTATTAATGTTTGGTTAACTCTCGGCAGACTCAGGAAACATGGACATAACTGTGGTACCTACTGATTTCTCAGATGTGGCTGGAATGTGCCCCATTTCAGGGTAATGAGAATGGGCCCTCCTCATTCTTGTTCAATTAATTAATTAACATAATGGTCCCAACCACATTATAAAGGCCAAGTACCTCACAAAAGATTGGTTTTGTGTAGCAGCAGAATATGAAAATAATACAGGGGAGACTGTGGTGGTTAGACCTTGTGCTAATTTGATTCGTAAGTATCTAATAAATAAGAAAAATCAGATGCTCTTAACTGGAAATTTTCTTTTCATTAGAGAAATTTGTCTTGCCATATTTTTATCTAAGAATGCAGTTTGTTGGAAGGTTGGGGACAGCTCTGTACAAAGTTAATCATACCCTGCTCAGTTGATTATAGTATGTATTCTGTTGGCTTGTCACATGAGTAGAGAGAGCTTCAACTGCACAACATAAAAGGACTGGATGTGCCAGAGAATTATGTATTGTGTTATTTGTTAAACTTGAGAGACGAGACCAGTGCTTAATGCTGAAAACCTCTAATCATCATTGGATTGCTCAGACTCGAAGCTGTGTTTATTATAACAGCAGATAGTAGTAGGATGGAGATATCTCCCATGTCCAAGTTAAGCTGAAACACTGTAATTGAAAGCCCATTAAAATTTCTCCAGATAGATTAGAAATTAATAATAACTTGATGCATTTATTTTTTTAAAAGGAAAAATATTTGTTCAAATTATTCAGTTACTAGAACAATCTTTGTCTCCAAGGAACACTGGGGGAATATCAACACATAGTAACTCACCCTCATTTCTTACATCCTTCATACTAATAAATAAATGGCATCTAAGAAAAAACGAAATATTACAGCTATCACACTAATAATTGTAATACACCAAGGTAGAGTCAAAACAACACTCCCTTTTTCCTACAATACTTTATCAAAATTTGAATAGAGTGCTCAGGAGTCTTTGCATTTTATCATAGTAAATAGTACTAAGGTTAAGTATTGGTTTTAGAATAGAACCTAAAAACTTTAAGGGTACTTCACTTTGTTTTACCCTGTTTATAACTTTGTTAGCCCCCTTTCTGATTGAAGTGAGGACAAGGGATCTTTTTCATTTCTTATTTTTAGCAGATTTTTTAATAGACTTTATTTTTAGAGTAGTTTTAAGTTCACAGCAAAACTGAGAGGAAGGTACAGAGATTTCCCATAGACCCTTGGCCCCCACACACGCACAGCCTCCCCCATTATCAACATCCCCCACCAGAGCAGTGCATTTGTAACAATTGATGAACCTCCACTGACACACCATGATCACCCAAAGTTCATGGTCTGTGTTAGGGTTTACTTTTGGTATTACACATTCTATGGGTTTGCACAGATGTATGATAACATGTACCCACTATAATAGTATCACACAGAGCAGTTTCACTACCCTAAAAATCCTCTGTGCTCTGCCTGTTAGATAATTATTTTTAGTATAATTAAAGTAACAGACAAGATCTGAAGACAGCTCTTAAAAATCATTGGCCTGAAAAAAATTCTGTCTGGCTCATAAGATTTGGATGACTTCCGCTTGTATTCACCACGGTGGTGTTCTGCTTTCTGAGCTCTCTGCATCTCTGGTTGAAGCACATCATATACAGGCCAAGACATCCAACTGAAATAAATACAGTCTGAGCTCACTTGAGGCAGTGGGGTAAAGCTGATTTCTACAATGACTGTAAAGGGCGACACGGAGACATCTTTTCATTAATATTATTAAGATATTCGGGCAAGAACCCACCCCCTTTTTGCCCTGCTTTGGTTTGTGGCTGAATTCTCTAGTACAATCTTTACTTCCTCTTAAGTTCCATCTGATCTGATTAAATGAAACAGAAAGCAAATTAGGAAAAGCGCAAAATACTTTGACAAGTTTAGGTCACTGAAAAAGCCTAAGGATTTTTTTCTCCTCATTAGAGGATTGAATTTATTCATTTGTTTGTTCATTTCTTCAGTCAGTTAACAAGCACACGTCCAAAGCCCATGTATTCCAAGCCCTGTAAAACCCTGGGGCATATAACAACCACGGGGACATAATCTTTGACCTTGAGAAGAGAAATCTCTACCTCCTCTCCTCCCCTGTCCCACTTTCTTTATTTCCCTGCTTGCCCAAAGCACACACACTCAGGAGCAGGGCTATATACCTATTTGCTCTACATTATTTTAGTAAGATCATTTCATGCCATTAAACGGCAATTATTTAGAAATATTTTTAAATTGGGTGGGGGGGGAAATCTGGTATTCCTTTGCCAGAACATCTTTCTGGAGTTTATGTTACCACACAGTCAACGGTGGTAAATTTAAAAATGAAGAGCTGTTTTTTTTTGTATCATCAGGGCACTATGAGGGGTGCCATTCCTGTTAATCACTAACCACTACTGATCAACATGTGGGTAAAATATGTCAGTGTTGATAGTAAGGGAGAAAATAGGCAATGTCACATAGAACATGAATGGGGTGTCAGAAGGCCTGGAATTTTAATCTAGACTCCATCACTTAGAAGCTGTGTGATCTTGGGCAAGCTATTTACTTTCTCTGAACCTTGTTTCTACTCTGTAAAAATGAGCAATGCTATCTGCCTCAAACATGCACCATGAGAGTTAAATGTGGATCTACCCCAAGTTGCCCAGGTCTCGTCTGCCTAGGGGCATGAAACAGATCTTCTTAGGGACAGAGCATTAGTTTGCCAGGACTTCCATCACAAAATACCACAGGCTGAGAGGCTTAAGCAATAGAAATTTATTTTCTCAGAGTTTTGGGGAATGGAAGTCCAAGATCAATTTGCCAGCAGGGGTAGTTTCCTCAGAGGCCTCTCTCCTTGGCTTGGCTTCCGCATAAAGAGGCCCTCTTGCCTCTTCATGTGGTTGTCCTTCTGTGCAAGTGTACCCCTGGTGTCTCTTCTTCTTGTAAGGCCACCTGTCATGTGGGATCAGGACCCAGCCTAACATTTTCATTTTTAACTTAATCACTCTTTAAAGGTCTTATCTCTAAAATCTGAGGTATACTTGGAGTTGGACTTTGACATACTAGTTGGAAGGATCAATGCAGCTGGAAAGAGATGGCAACATGGCTTTGACGGTCTTCATTTATTTGCATGATGCGCTACTGCAGGTCAGCATGAATCCCGGAAGTTATCCATAGGTGCTCAGGGCTTTCAAGTACTTCTACTCTTGCTCTTCCTAGGAAGTCACTTTTGGGTCCCTCTCCAGCACTGCTCCCACCTGTGCTCAGGGTGACTTCTTTAGTGCTAAGGATGCCCAGACCATGTAGCCCCCTCTGTAGCATGCAGCGAGGAGAGCACCACTTGACCCACTCCATGTCACAGCCTGTCACTGGTCCTCCAGCTAGGCTGCTTATACCTCTGTGTCTAGCATCCCTCATGAAAACAGCTGCTTCATCATCTCCCTGCAGCCTGTTGCCCTAGAGGGTTTGGACAGTAGAGAACCACATGCCAAGCTCTGTTCCCTACCCTCATCTCTCTACATCATGCACCAGGGCATGCCACTCCTTCCACTGCGGGTTCAACCAAAACCAAGTTAATGTTGGCTTTTGCCAACTTCTCTACTAGGCTGTTGCCATGCTCAGACAAATCTGACTCTCAATTCCAGTGTAGGGCAGGACTCCTTTACAAATATAAATATAAATCCTTGCACTTTCCCAACATGGTTCTTAAATAGGTGACCTGAAGGGGACAATGTCATTCGATCCTGATGCTACTGTGTTTGCAACTTGGCATCCACTAAGAAGGTAGGCTATGTAATTAGATTGTCTGGTCTGTGACCTTGGGCTAGATACTCATCTTCCTTGAACCTTGCATTACCTATCTGTAAAATAATTATAATAATAATTCTTAGAAACATTGGGACTTCTGGTCAAGATTGTGGCATAGGTAAACACAGCTCACCTCCTTGCACAACCACATCAAAATTACAACCAAAATATAGAACAACCATCATTCAGAACTGTCAGAATTTGAGTTGAATGGAAGTCTGACAAATACGGAATTAAAAAAAAAACACATCCATCCAGGCTGGTAGGAGGGGCAGAGATGCAGAACAGGCTGGTCCCACATCCACATGCGCTGGATAAAAATTCAAGAGGGATATATTGGGAGTGAGGAGTCCCAGCCCCCCACCAGGCCCCCTGGCCCAGGATTCCAGTGCCAGGATGATAAGCTCCATAACTTCTGGCTGCAAAAATAAGTGGGGATTGAGTCCATGAATGAAACTTCCACAGTCCCAAGCAGTTTTCCTTTAAAAACCCACACACAGACTTAATCAGATTCACTCCCTCTGAGCTCCAGCAATGGGGTAGCAGCTTGAAAGACACCAGTGGCATACAGGGAGGAACTGAAGTGTCTGGCATGAAGGTGGGAGCTTGAGGACAGTTTTCTCCCAGACAGAAATGTGGGCACAGGTCATTGTCCTCCTCCCACAAAGCCCCAGAGCTGGCAGGCTGGTGCTGTATCTGAGATTCCATCAACCTGACTAACACATTTTCCCTGCCCTAGAGATCCCATGAGATTCTGTGCCACCCAACTTACAGGCCCACTCAAACTGTTAACCATGACTTTTCCATATAAATGACCGATCTTGGCTCATGCTTCACAACTTCTTAAATCCTACCAAACAAGCAATAGCTGGCCTCAGTGAGCCCCAGGCCCAACACTAGCAATAGCCAGACTAGATTCACAGCTTGGCTTCGCCTGAGAATCTTGAAGCCCAACTAAGTATCAGTCCTTTCAGATTGTTTTATAGCTCATGCAGGGTAGCCCCAGGCAGAACACAGGTAGGGACTGATGTTAGCCTGCACCACCCAGGGAACCCAAGGGCCAATGTACCCAGTGGACAACTACAGACCATGTCCAACCACTACCACCCTGCCTCTGCACAGCTGATCCTCCACAGAGGGCAGAGGTTGGTGGTCAGTAGTCATAGCCAGTCTTTGTAGCTGATTGGCCTGGGTAAATCCCTCCCATTGATCTGTCAACAGCAATCAAGACTCAACTACAAGAGGAGGTTGTACTCAGCCCACATGAAGAATACACCACAAGTACCCAGCTTGGGTGATAGGGGAGGTGGTGCCACTGGACCCTACAAGACACCTACTAAATTGCGCCACACTACTAAGACATGAAGTCATAGCAGCTCTACCTAATACATAGGAAGAAACACAAGGTGGCTGCCAAAATGAGGAGACAAAGAAACATGGCCCAAATTGATGAGCAGATCAAAATTCCAGAAAAAGAACTAAGCAAAATGAAAATAAGCAATCTATCAGATGCAGAGTTGAAAACATTGGTTATAAGGATGCTCAAGGAACTTAGTGAGGACCTCAACAGCATAAAAAAAGATCCAGTCAGAAATGAAGGATATACTAATTGAAACAAAGAACAATTCACAAGGAAATAACAGTAGAGTGGATGAAGCCAAGAATCAAGTCAAAGATTTGGAACATAAGCAAACAAACAAAAAGAATCAGAATAAGAAGAAAAAAATCGTAAAAAATGAGGCTAGTGTAAACAGCCTCTGGGAAAACTTTAAGTTTTCCAACATTCACATCATAGGGGTGCCAGAAGGAGAAAAGAAAGAACAAGAAATTAGAACTCTATTTGAAAATATAATGAAAAAAAATTCCCTAATTTGGTGAAGACATGCAAGTCCAGGAAACACAGAGAGTCCCAAACAAGATGGATGCAAAGAAACTCACACCAAGACACATCATAATTAAAATGCCAAAGTTTAAAGATAAGGAGAGACTCTTAAAAGCATCAAGATAAAAACAATTATTTACCTACAGAGGACTTCTCATAAGACTGTCAGCTGATTTCTCAAGAGAAACCTTGCAGGCTAGATGGGATTGGTAAGAAATATTCAAAGTCATGAAAAGCAGGGACCTACAGCCAAGATTGCTTTATCCAGCAGAGCTATCATTTAGAATCGAATGGCAGATAAAGAGCTTCCCAGAGAAGAAAAAACTAAAGAACTTCATCATCACCAAAACATTATTATATGAAACGTTAAAGGGACTTATTTAAGAAAAAGAAGATTGAAACTATGAACAATAAAATGGCAATAAATACATACCTATGGACAATTGGATTTTAAAAATAAACTAAGCAAACAAGAAGAACAGATACAGAATTACGGATACAGAGAGGATTTTGATGGTTGCCAGGTGAGAGTGGTTGTGGGGGAGTGGGTGAAGAGGTGAGAGGATTAAGAAGAACAAACAGGAAGTTCCATAATAGCCATGGGGACACAAAGTACAGTATAGGAAATGGAGTAGCCAAATATCTTATAAGCATGATCCACACACATGAACAATAGATGGGGGTTGCCCGAGGGAGTGCGGTTTCTGGGTGGAGGGGGTTAGGAGGAAATACTGGGACAATTGTAGTAGGATAATCAACAAAATATAATTTAAAAAGTAGTAAGTCTTACTTCATCAGATTATAGTAAGAGTTAAATAATATATGTAAAGAATTTATCCCCGTGCCTGACATTATGATTATCATCATTACCATCTAACATTCTCTATATGATAACTCTTCTAGGTATTTCTTTCAAGTACTATCGCAGCGAGTTCTCAAACAACACCATGAGGGAGGCGCCATCCTGACAGCAACATTACAGATGAGGAAACAGGTCAGCAGCCTGTATGGCATGGCTAACAAGCTCCACTGTCAGGATTCAGTCCAGTTTTGTCTGACTCAGCATGGACTGTGTTCTAAGCACTGTGCTCAGTAAGTGATATTTATTTTACTATAGTCATGATCAATTGGTCAACTGATTTTATGTAGATACTAAATGAACTCCAGTAGGTGGAGGGAGATTTACAAGGCTTTATGAGAAGTAGTGTTTTCTTTCAAAGATCTATAATTTCATTGGAAAAACTTGACTATGTATGTGAAAACAGACTGAAAAAAATGAAGCAGAAAAAAGTTGAAAAATAAAAACAGTAAGAATTAAATACACTATGAGTTCTGATGGCCATGGTCAAAGAAGGCTTCAAGGCTAAGGTGGGCATGATGCCTAGAAATAGGAGCTTTGTACCTGTTTGATGATTGAGTCAATTAGAAAGGCATCGAAGGATAAGTAGAACCAGGAGAAATTGAGAGGACAAAGAAGGAAACACATTTCAGAAGACTGAGGTGAGCAAATAAACCGCTAAACTGGAGGAAATACCAATATTGTTTAGCTTAGCAACATAGAGTGAATTAATAAATACATCTCTTCTCAGATGCAGTCAGAGCAAAACTACTTTTGCAACACTTCCTTATCTCTTTAACTTCAGAGCACATGTAGAAAATGGTAAGGTTTTGAATTGGGGTAAATGGAGAAGGCTTCTAGAACACAGAAGCCACGGGCCTCCGAGCTCCAGCTGGCCAAGGCCTCATCAGCCACTCGAGGGCTGACAGGAGTATCTTAGTTATAAACAGCTTAAAAAATACTTAGGAGAATAGAAGTGGACTGACATTCCTCAGTGTGCTGTTATGTAATTATAACCTGAAGGTGTCTAAAATAATAAGATACACATTGCTAAGCAAATAGAGACACTGTACAACTAATTTTACATTCACTTGACGATGAAACTATTCCGAAGTTCTAAAAGTGCCAGAAGAAAGAAAGCCAGCCGTGATGGATAAAAACAAACTAGATTTAGTGGTTCCTTGAGTTTAAACACTCAACCAGCAAAGTCAAACCATATTTCAGTAATGTCTTGCCACACAGAATGCTGGGAACTGAGTTTTATTTAAGAAAGTTTTTTTTTTTTTTCTCTGCACAGTCCACACAAAACAGTGGGCTAGCACATGCATGGCTGCACATTTTGGGCAGCAGCACATTAGCTTCTGCCTGCAAGGCTATTTGAAAAAGAACATTTCGTGCATTTTGCATGATTAGTAAATTGGAGTGGACACCAGGAGACGGCAACATCTCTTTTAGGCCCAGGCAAGAGGGACCCTGTCCTGCGACACATCATTTGGAAGGATCTGCTCCGGCTTTCCACAGGCAACACCCCTCCATATGAGGCAAAGAATTCATGCACCCAAAGGAAATTGTGTACCTGGAATCCAACTGTCCCCTCTCTACCACTTGTGAAGGCCTCTGCAGACCGTGTCCCCAAGCCTATCCACTGGAGAATAGATTCTCCTACTTGTATGGAAATCTCTAGCCCAAGGTTAAGCTAAACCTGCTGCTTGTGCAGTATGCACAGAGGGGCAGTCTGGACTGTCTATTTCACCTTAATAACGTCCCTCATGGTTGAGGACAGAGCCTGCAGGGCTGTTGAACAAGTGTTGGGGCCCAGATCTCCCTCTACCACCATGTTTCAATGTAGAATTTTGGGGAGTCTAGCAATTCTAAATTGAAGCCTGGCCCCCTAGGTCATTATAATGGTATGTTTGTCAAGGTTGTAGGCTTGATTTAGGACTTTTAAATATTTAGCTATAAGGTATGTGGAACTCTGTATTCTTACCCTGGGCCACATAAATGTTTGTAGTGGGCCGAGGATACACAGAACATAAAGCGAGAAAGGACAAAGGCCTAGGAATTCTGTCTCCTGTCTCCTCTTAACCCAGGGCAAGGAAGCCCATGGCCTAAATGGGGACCTGTGGGTGCTGCGTCTTCCACCAGCACCATGTCTTTCTGTTCTCTTTCTTCTTCTGGTCTTTTTTTCCCTCACGTTTTTATTGCTCCCTTGCACAAACTGGAAGACCAACCAACGGTCACCTTGGGCATTGACTAGGTGGCCACCAACATTTGCATAAAGATAAAACACAGTCACTCGGAATGACAAAATGTGAACTGCTTAAACCAATGGCACAGTCCCCTCTCCCGCATGGTTGCGGAATCCCCAGCTCTGCCCCACATTCTGAGCCAACTCAGGTGTTCTTGTTCTCTTTTCCTAAAATTGGGCATTCTTAGCCTTTTGGACAGATTAGGATCAATTTTTTATTTTAATGGATGATCAGTACTCTTCCTCTCTTTCAGAGCATATCTGCTACCTCAGTTCGTATTAACATCTCCTACTCTAAGTAGAAATTAAACCTAAATCAGAGTTAAAAGTCCTTACACCTCAACATAGCTTTAGATGCACAGTGTCTGGAAGTAGTTCTCATTTGTATCCTTCTTAAATTGATGCGGAGCTTAGGTTAGAAATGAAGATAAATCGGAAGGTAGACTTCGGATGTAGTTTGTACCAGTGGTGTCAGTTATTAACCTTTAGACTCTAGGATTCAGCAGGAATTTAGACAAACTAAAAGAAAAAATACTCTAAAATTTGCCTATGCTGCTTAATAGCTATAATATAATTCTTGACACGGTATCTTCGGTATGCTTAAGAAGGAGCTAAAACACCAAAGTCAGGGATAACTTCATTTTCTAAAGAGAAGGGAAAGAGGTGCTCTTGAGAAAGGTCTTAAGATATAAATGCAGTCCTGGCTGGTGTGGCTCAGTGGATTGAGTGCTGGCCTGTGAAGAAAAAGATCACTGGTTCGATTCCCAGGCAGAGCACATGCCTGGGCTGTGGGCCAGGTCCCCAGTGAGGGGCGCATGAGAGGCAACCACACATTAATGTTTCTTTCCCTCTCTTTCTCCTTTCCTTCCCCTCTCTAAAAATAAATAAATAAAATATTTTTTAAAAAAAGATCTAAATGCAGAAAATGTGAATTTGAGTCCCAGCAGTGCCTGTCATTAGCTGTGCAACTTTGGCTATGTTGCTCCTTGTCTCTGAACCTCAGGTTTCTCAGTTGCAAACTGGAATTAGCATCTATGGATGGGATTGATGGTTGTCTCAAAAGAGATCAGGTATGATAAAATAATTTGTCAACTAAAAACCATTAAAAAATATGTTATTAAATGGCCATTACAAAGCCATTTGTTCTCAAGTCTCTGTAAAATAAAAAGGGCTATGCAAAAACTTGCAAGAAAATAGGGAAAAACAAATGGAGAAAATTCTGAAGACGCAGACAAACCAGAAACCCCTTTAAGTATTCAATATCCACATGTTAGGCTCTGTCTGAAAAAGGTGTGGAATAAATAGCATTGACCATGGGAGAAACTGAATTCTTAATGAAACTTCGTCCAGTAGTGAGAAAAATTAATATTTTAATGTAAGGACCTAGAAATTTGCTCATCGTTTCTATGTAAATCTGTTCAAAGAGAAAATGCTAACTTCCTTAAGTGTTTCTATATCTTATTAAAAGGAGCAAATAATAAGCCCCAGTAGCTATCTACCCCCCAGTCCCACAGAAGTGGAAGCTCAAACAGAGAAGAGATTTTGTCTGTTTTATTCACTGAAGTATCCCCTGTGTCTAAAACCCAACGTCTGGCACAGAACAAGTGCTCAATATATATGCATTGAATAAGATGAATTTATTTATACACACACACGTAACACTGCTGTAATTTGGGGGTTATTTCCACAGATAATTTGCCTTTAAGAGAATCATTAACAAGGTCCTGTACATGATAGGTGGGCCCCCCACCCAAAGAAGTGAACACTTGTTTGGACTAAGTCAAAGCACCTTCAAACAACATAAATATTACAAGAATGCTTTCAAATGGCACTATTTTGGCCTTGGCTTTCTGGGTAGCTGCCTCGCCGTCACTCTGTGCTCACAGCACAGCTTTGTTGCTGGTTTCTGGTTTCCTAAAGCTAAGCTCTCTCACCACCTATACTTCTTTGGGAAGTGTTTTCTGACTTCTTGTTAATAATTTAAAGATTAACTTTATTTTAAGTATTTTCTATTTTCTGCATTTCTATGTAAATTATGGTAGTAAATATGCATAAAAATTAAAGTCTGTGAACCAAAGTAAAAAGGCTGTGGAATTTATTTGGGGAAGAATTTCATTTCAAAAGCATGCCCTCTGCTGGAGTAGTGGTGATATGACATCTGGAGAGAAATAAAACAGGAAGAACTATGCAGTTCTGTCGAAGGTAGAATCTGACACCCAGAGGCTTTATTATCATTTAAAGACTTCTAAGATCCTACGTCATGCTGCCCGTTCAGATTAAGTTCAATCACAAAAGTCAGTCCAGAAGATTCAGAGTTCAGGAATAAGATAAGAACACATTGGGGGGAGGGAGGTATAAGGGGACTAAACGGTAATGGAAAAATATACAATAAAGATTAAACTTTAAAAAAGAAGATTAAATTTTTTAAAAAAGATCACACTCTTGAGTTCTCTCTACATATGAAATTCCACCTTACGCCAAAGGATTTTCTTCCACAAACTATTTATGAAAACACTTCAGAAACCAATAAAAAACTACCTCTTGAAAATTTTAAAATAAAAATTTAGAAACGGAAATTATAGTAATAAAGTATAGAAAAATATCCTCTTTCTACCGCATTCTGTAGCTGTCAAACTCCTATTCGCGTCTCAGGATGCAGCTCAGACATCATCTTCTCTTTAAGCTCAATTGCACTCCTTTAAATAGAATTAGTCATTTTCCTTTCTTGGAAATTATGCAAGAAATAAAAGACATCCATGTTAGAAGGAAAGAAGTAAAACCGTCTTATTTTGTAGAAGACATAATCTTGTGTACATATTTTTAAAATCTTAAGAAATACATACACACAGAAAACTATTAGAACTAATCAACAAGTTCAGCAAGTTGTACGATAGCAGATGAATATGCAAAATACAGTTGTATTTCTATTTATTAGCAGTGAATAATCTGAACAATAAATTAAGAAAACAATTACATTTAAAAAGAACATGCATAGAATAAAATTTAACATGCTCATAGATTGCAAGACTTAATATTGTTATGAGGGCAACATTTCCCAAACCCATCTATAGATTCAATGCAGTCCTCACCTGCCTTTTCTACAGAAATTGACAAACTGATCCTAAAATTGATAAGAAAATTTAAGGCACCCAGAGCAGCCAAAATATCTTGCAAAAAAAGAGCCAAGTTGGAGGACTCAGTCTTTGTGATTTCAAAGTCTACTACAAAACAACAATAATGAAGACAGTATGGTCCTAGCAACAGGGTAGACAGAAAAATCAATGGAATAGGATTGAGAATCCAATAATAAACCCTCACATTTCTTGTCAATTGATTTTTGCTATGAGTGACAAGACTATTCAATGGAGAAAAGATAGTCTCTTCAACAAATGGTGCTAAGACAATTGAATAACCCCATGCAAAACAATAAAGTTAGACCTACCACACACAAAAATTAACTCAAAATAAATCTTGAACTAAAATGAAAATAATCAAACTATAAAACTTTAAGAAGAAAATATTGAAGTAAATTTTTGTGATCATAGGTTAGGCAATGGTTTGTTAGGTGTAAGACCAAACGCACATTTGATAAAAGAAAATTGTACTTAATCAAAATTATATTTTTATGTTTCAAAGGACACCATTAAAGGTGTGAGAAGACAACCCACAGAATGGGAGAAAATATTTGCAAATCATAACAGACATATCTAAAACATATAAAGAAAACTTATAATTCAATAATAAAAAGATAACCAATTTTAAAATGGGCAAAAGATTTTTATAGAAATTTTAGAGCCTGCTTTTTTACAAAACCAGATGATTTCCCATTAAAAACATATAAAGCAAGGAGTTTAAATTTAGCAAACCAGTCTACACCACAACCATAGAGTTAGGGTTTGCTTGTGCTGGGCTTGGAGATTCCCAGACAAAGCCAAGGTGTGAATCTAGGCTGGCTGAGGCTAGTGCCAGGACTGTGGCCAATTAGCAAAAGGTACTGGGCCTGGGGGCTCAGTAAGGTTGGTTGTTCCTTGTTTGATAGGATTTAGGAAGTTGTGAAGCATGAGCCAAGACCAGCCATTCATATGGAAAAGTCTCTGTTAACAGCTTAGGTGGGCTTGTAAGCTGGGTGGGACAAAGTCTCAAGGCATCTTTAGGGCAAGGCAAACCATTTAGCCAGGTTGATATAGTCTCAGATACGGGCACCTGCCTGCTAGCTCTGAGGCTCTTGCGGTGGAAGGTTCAGGAATGGGACAACGGCTTTTCTGTCTGGGAGAAAGCTCTCCCCTAGCTCTTGCTTCAGTGCCAGACCCCTCACTTCTTTCCTGTATGCCACTGGTTCCTTTCAAGCTGCTATGCCTGTGCTAGAGTTCAGGGGGAGTGAGTATGAATAGGTGAGGCCACATGTGGGTTCTTTAAGAGGAATTGCTTGGGACTCCAGAAGTTTCTTCCACCAACTCTGTCCCCGTTGCTATTTAGAACCAGAATATATGGAGATTTATGTTACTGTCATTGGAACTGTGGGCTGGGGAGCCTGGTATGGGGCTGTGACTCCTCATTCTTGAGATATCCCTCCCAAATTTTTATCCACCACACCTGGGCGTGGGACCAACCTGTTCTTCATCTCCACCCCTCCTACCAGTCCAAATGGGTGTGGTTTCTTTAATCCATAGTTGTTAGACTTCCATTCAATCAATTTCTGATGGTTCTTAGTGATGGTTGTTCTATAATTTAGTTGCAATTTTGATGAGGTTGTGCAAGGAGGTGAGCCATGTTTACCTGACACCATCTTGACTGGAAGTCATCACCCTACTTATTTCTGATACTTGTGCTCCCAAATTAGTTCATGGAAGCCCTTTGTATAATTGAAACTTAGTCCTAATCATGGAAAACTTCTGAACCATGGATAAGATAAGGTGCTGTGGCATGTTTGAGAATTTCGGACTTTTGAAGAGAAAGGCAAGGACCCTGAGATGGCGGTGTTGTACAACCTGCTTATTGGGCAGCTCTAGGACAGGGCTGTAAGAGAGAGAAGGTCCCTTCCTGCAGGAGACCTTCCAGAGATAGTGGTGTGGGGCCACCACCCAGAAGGGGAAGCCTCAGAAAAGAGAGAAACTGGGGAAGAGGCTATGTGTTTGGGCAATGTCATGCCAACAAGGTGGGGAGTCTGTGGGTCAGAGAGCTCCAAAAGGCACAGCACTTGGGGGTCTTCTGAAGCTATGGGTTTTATCTTATTTATGGCTAGTAGTTGTTATGTACAGTTTCACGAGGAAGGCAAAGCAGGCAGGCTCTAGATTGTTAAAAATATGCTTGTTTGGATTATATTTAAACCAATTAGATACAAAAATTTGAGTTGGTAGTGCTGGTAGGCTTTAGGCTTCACAAAAGCTTAAATATGGGGACCAATATGCAGACCTCACCATCGGCCCATTTGTATAGCACATGCATGTGGGTTTCTAACCATGGGTATACCATTCCTGGGAGAACAAGAATTTTCCTTTGCAGGTGGTCTTCTGCCTCTCCCTTCCCATCCTGGTTCTTCCTTCTTCAAACACCAGTGAAGAGTGTCTCTTGTGACTTGAGGCAGGACAACATAAAGTGGAAGAAGATGGTAGTGGTGAAGGAAATAGAATTACTGGTGGATAAGCAGTGCTGAAGTAAAACAATAAGACAGGCTTGGGCAGGAAGAAGGAACGGAGGCAGGACATTTGATGTGAGGAAGAAAAGTGTCATTCTAGGACATGAGAAGAGCTATAAAGGGACCTATGAGTCAGGACTTGCCTGCACTGTGGAGATGAGTACTATAACCAGTTTTTATCTTCATCTTCATATCTAACCCCCTTTTTTATTTGCAGGAATACTCCCTGTGTGGTGACAGTGGGAAGTGGAACCCCAATGCTCACTAAGGACACTCAGGATGAAGTCTTCCTACTTCATGCCCCGTGAAGAGGTGGGGGCACATGACACAAGATGGCCATCAGATGCCCAGGAACCGAAGGTGAAGGGCAGTTAGACCCACTCACGTGGACAGTGTTCCACAATGGCGATGGCACCTGGTGGTGTTCCTGGAAGCGTCAGCAGGGCCTTGAACAGGCTGTTTCTATAGCTTGCATTGGATGGTGCCTGATTTCAGAGCCTGATTCTCCAGCCTCTGTGATGAGTGTTTAAACTAGTCCAGGTCAGTTTCTGTTACTTCCAACAACAAATCCTAATCAATACGAACGTCACAGACTCTTTTTGATCCAAGCATTGTATAAATTTTTGCATCTCTGGGTAAACCTAGAACTCACTTCAAAGTTTTAAAACACGGACAGATCAGGCACATTTTTATTCCCTAAAGACAAATTCTTGCCAAGACTATCAGTCCTCTACTGTAATGACCAATTTCCATTACAATAAGCAACTAGTATATGTATCAATGAAAATATAAATTAGCAAATGTGAAAACATTTTTGTTGGCCTGAAGATAACAGTAATTTTAGAAAAGCAAAATAGTTGATATTGTTTTCAATTATTCTCACAGCAAGATGCTTGCAAAATTCTATAATTGGATAGAGTGGCATGGTTAATGATTCTAGATATGTACAAATCTAGTCAAACACTTTAAAATGTGCAGAGACAAATCAGTTTAATATGCTCCATTCACTCTCTGGGTGTAGCATTAGGCTACATACCAGATGAATAAAACATCAGATGTGCTGTAATTTGCATTTTAGAGCACAGCATACTTTCTGATTCAGCCTCATTCACATCATTATTTAGCATTGTGATTGTGTCATTGTTTCCTAGACAGGAGGACATCGGTCACACTTATCAGCTCAATGATGTGACTCAAAGGGCAAAAATAACACTCAACCTAGACAATTAAATATCAAACTTCTAAACTGTGGTCTACTTAGGTTGGGCAAAAGACCCTTGCTACCCTATTTGTTCCTCCTTTCTAGAACAGCACAATGACAGAAACATTGGGAAGTGACGCTTCATATTCTTTCTGTTGGAAGGATTGTGTTCATATCTGATTAGGAGTAGGATGCAGATAATTTGTATATGAGCTCTAATCAACAGCTTATATGTAATCATAACAAAAAGCTACTGAAATGTGTCAGTTATAAACCAAAGAAAAGCCCTGAAATTTTGGATCAGTTGAGGCCCAAACCATAGGTTATTCAACGCTGCCAACCAGCAGTTCAAACAATAAAATACAATATAAAATAAAATTCAGTGACCTCTACGCTGGCCCTCCTTCCTCAAAGTAAGCAAATATTATGTAGAGTCAGTATTAGCTGTGTTAGCTGTGGAGCCGTTGAGCACGTGGGGAGAAGCAAGACAGGCTGGCATGCAGGTCTGCACCTCCTGGGACTGACAGTCACACCACCGCTGCCAGAGTCAAGAGCTAGAGAAGACACGTGGTTCCCAACGTGGAGAAAGCTGTCTCCCACTGGCATCTAGCAATAGGTGGAAAGTGGATCTCTCAGAACCCAGTGAAAAGCCCCTGTAACGCCTCTACGTGGAATGTCTCTCTAGCGCCCTCTACTGATAAAGTTTAGCATCGTGCCAGACGGAGGAAGAATATTATTTAAAGAGCCCAGTTACTTCTTCACAGATCAGGCAACAAAACGTGAACTTGAAGTAGGGAGGTATTTAATTGACAACTGCCATAACACTATGTACTTATCTGTCTGTTTGAATTATGTATTGCACTGGTAAAAACATCTCAATAGAGAGTAGCTTAAAACAACATGTTATGTTCTCTCATGAGTCTGTGGGTTAATGGGACTCAGCTGCTCTGACAATCATGCGATGTCATTTAGGGCTGTGGTCACCTGGAAGCTCAGTTGGGCTGCAACACCAAAGGTAGTTTGCTGACCTATATGGCATCTTACAGAGGTAACTGGGAGGCAGAGCTCAGTTACGGTGCTGGAAAAGTTGAGGGTTTGTCTGTCTGTCTGCCTCTCTCTATCTCTCTCCCTCTCCAATCTGAGAACTTCTTCACCTCCATGTGCCCTCTCCGTGGTCATTCCTCATAGTCTCTTTCATAGGCCTCTTCAGCCAGGCTCCTTGTGGCTTAGCATTTCCGAAACCACAAAAGCAAACATTTCCAGGCTTAAGCGAAGATCCAGCACAGCCTCACTTCTGCTGCATTTTATTGGTCAAAGTGAATCGCAGTCCAGCCCACATTCAGTGTGTAAGAGGACTGCACAAAGGCTCCATCAGTACTGGGAGGCATGGTTCATAGAAATTCATCTGTGAGGGACTAGCTTGGCCACCTGGTTTTTATTTCTCTATAAATGGGAATAATATTGGCTGACCCTCCTTCACCATCACTTTCAAGGTCATCACCTAATATCGAGGTATGGAAAAACCTCTGGTGACTGCCTGCCTGCCATGGGTGAAAGGAGGCAGGTTCATCTGCTGGTAGATATAGTAAATTCTGGATGCAAAGACTTTAACAGGTTGGAAGGATGGGCTCTAACACCACGTGATTCAGTAGGGCTAGAGGAAAAGCCCAACAGCTGGGTCTAAAACTTCTAACAGAAAAAACTGAGGATGAGAAGATACATGACTTAGCAGAGCAAAGTGCAAAGGAATGAGAAGTTTAGGTGGACAGTGATGCTCACTATGATCTATAATGTTCTGTAGTCAATAACAAAAAGATTATAGACCCCACAGATTGAAGTACAGTATCTAAAAGAATTTCTAAAAGTTCCAAAATATTGGTGAAATATTAATAGATATTTTTGGATAAAAATAACTGGAAGGTGGTTCTGCAGCCTAATAATTTTGGAAATATTGGGTAAACAAAACTAGACAAAATTATTAGGCCATGGAATCAATTTTCAACTACGTTGAAGAATCAGTAATATGCTGCTATAAATGGCAAATCTCTGGGGGAAGAGGGATATGGATAAAGGAAGAAATATTTGCCCAACTTATTTGGCTACAAAAACTGTTCTTGTGTGTGTGTGAAGCATCTCCTAGAAACTGTGTTCTGGAGAACATAGTTTAAGAAATATTGGTCTAGAATTAAGGCATTGACATTTGCCTCTTGTCTTTATTTGTCTCCCAAGTCTAAAAACCTACCTTTAATTTACGTCATGATGTAACAGGGTGCAGCCAAGAGGGGGGCCCCAAAAGGGAGTTGGAATGGGGCCCAGAACTCACGGTGTCCAGGAAATATTAGAGGGACATATAAGATGTCCTCACCCCCTCCCCCACAGGTATGAGTTGGGGGAAGGGACAAATGGAGCAGGGCCATTGAGTTGTTTTGCATAGCAATGGTTTTGCAGATAACCCC
>PVKU01004358.1:0-93890 GCA_004027475.1 Anoura caudifer | reverse complement strand
ATTTCATAGATATGTTAAACAGCTGTGGCCATGCTCTGAGCCAGGGGGGATGGAAAGGACTTCCCCAAGGAGGTGACTGGGGGAGGAACCCTAAGTTAAAGCACCTGTGTGGGAGCTTGGAGAAGATTGGCTCCAGAAAATGGGACACACCTGCCCAGACTCATCATGGCATCCCAATAACCTTGGAAACATACAGGAATGCTGGCAGGTGTAACCGATTGTAGGAGGAGTAGGAAATGGGGCTGCAGAGGAGGATTGGCGTGGGGATTTAAACCCAGGCGTGGCAGCCATGAGAGAGAGATCCATGCGGTTTCACCAGAGAGCAGGACCCGCAGCTCCATGAGGGAAAATCACCATGTGGCTTTAGCAGAGAATTGCCACTAGGCTTTGCCCGAGTGGAGACCCTCTCGCAGCTTTGCCAGAGGGAGAGATTCCATGTGGTTTCACCAGAGTGCAGACCCCTGCAGCTTTGGTGAAGAGGGAGAGCCATGAGGCTTTGCCACAGTGGGGACCCCTTCCCCACAGCTTTGGTAGAAGAGGACCACGTGGCTTTGGGGTGCTCCCTTTGGCTGTGTGGCCTGGGAGCAAGAGAGACTGCCTGAAAGAAGGGTGAAAGAACTCTTGCCAGTAGGCCATGAGAAGGTGCCACATGGCTTCAGATTAACCAGAGATCCTGCCTGGAAGACGACACAGCTGACAGTGTCAAGAGCCTGGATCCCGGACGCGTGCTTCTCTTCCTTCCAATTACAGTACCCTGACTTAGGGCAGAGGGAGATAGGAAGCACTGTGGGTGTCTGTGGGTATCCTAAAGGACTTTGATATTTCAATGAAGTCACTACTTTAACTCTGTATAGTATTAAATAAACATTTCCTTTCCTTTTCACAAATCTCTGGCTTTGAGAGACATCTTTCCATAAGGCAGCGGACAATAGTGGACCTTTTCTGTTGCTCAGTAACAGTTTTGGGGGGCTCGTCCAGGATCTTAATTGCCCGTGGAAGACTGACCCCTCAGGTTCGAGAAAGTGAGACTTTGGAAGTGTTTTGCCAGTCTCGAGAACCTTCTGTTTGCTCTGTAACAATGATATTTAAACAGGTAATAGATAATCTGCTATATTATTCAGGCAGAAGAGGTCTTAATGATGAAAAGATGAAAAACCATGTGATATGAAGACATGGGGATGCTTCACCTACAGAAAAAATGCTTCAGTGGGACATAGTAGCTACCTGCAAGTCCATGAAGAGTGCCACGTGCAGATTGGTACGCTTGTTTTTGTAAAGGTTACCAAGAGAGGATTTTCGAACTTGGCAATCCAAGACAGGAAGGAGCTTTGAGACAGAGCCTTGCGCTCCCCATTACTCTTAGGGCTTAAACAAGGTTTAATATTCATTGCTGGAAATGCTGAAGAAAGGATTAGAGCATCAGCCAGCTGATCAGATAAGAGGATCCTTAAAGTGCCCTTCCAAACCTGAGATCCTGCATGGGACAATGTCAGCACCATCTTCCCAATTTCCCTGATGATTTTATTTGATTATAAAATCCTGGAAGAGGGAGTGATGGCTATTCATTGGCAGTTGGTTTTCATAAGCTAGTACAAGCTTCATAATTGAATCATTCATGCATTTGATGGAATCTAAAATAATTAACCAAACTATAAGCAGTTTTATTGAATTTCATATTTGGTGATATATAAAACAGTTTGTGTTACATTCTTACCTCTTAGGCCACATTTAATATGCCCACATCCATGTATCATTTTGCAGTATCTCCAAACATTCCTTTTTGATGGACAAATCTTTGTTTTTCTTCTAAAACCTGGGGTGACTCAAGCAAGCCATTTGTAATTTTGTAATTTTGTTTAACTTTTTTTTGTGTGAAATTGTATTCACTGAGGACAGTAAGCAAATGACATTTTTTTTTTTTGTATTGAGAATATAATTTTCTTTAACCTGGTCTGTTATAGAGTCTAAGTTCAAACTAAGAAATTGTTTATTAATTTCATTGCATAGGAAAAAATATGTCCATCTTCATGCTGGAAAAAAATCTTCAAAATTTTCTTGTGTTATTTTAGACTTTTCTGAAAATTATGAATTTGTGGCCTGCTGAGTGTCCAAATTAGTGCAGCCTCTCTTTTCTGCTGTGACGTGGCCTTTTTGGAGGGAGACTGATGGTTTCACAGCTGTCTGTCTAAGTTTTGGCCACTAGGTGGTACACTGGTTAAACATTCTCTCCACCTTGCTGGATTGCTTGCAATCTCACCTGGTACTCCAAAAATGACAATGTTACATCTTGTACTAAAAGGTCCGTTTTATTCACTTTGAAATAATTGTTTATTTGGGCCCTTTCTTTTTTTTCTTGATGAGTCTGGTTAAAGGTGTGTGGATCTTGTTTATCTTTTCAAAGAACCAGTTCTTGGTTTCATTGATCTTTTATATCACCTTTTTTAGACTCTTATTTTGTTTATTTCTGCTCTGATCTTTATTATTTTCTTCCTTCTTTGTTGTTTTTATTCAAGTTCTTTGAAATAATTGTACTTACTCTAGAATTTGAATCACATGGAACTATATTTTAATCTAAATAATTTTCTAATGATCTATGTTGTGCCAGACTAAAGTGAGCTGCTTAAAATAAAGGCCTATCAATGCAGATATGCAAGCAGAGGTCAAAACATCACTTGGCAGAGACAGGGTGGGAACAAGATGACATTTTAAATGCTTTTACATGTATTTGCTGAAAACATGGACATTTCCTTATAGAACTAGTGTACATCTACTTGTTTAAACATCTCACTCTCCTAGTATGTCCTGGGACTCTGCCATCAGCCACTCATCCCCAGCCCCTTTACTGAAGGGAAACAGGAGGATGGTGAGTGGGGAGTGCTGGGTTCCTGGGGGGTGCCAGTTTCAGGCCACAGGTGCCCCTAAGGGTGTGGAGGACAGAGCCTCTGAGAAGAGGGCTTGGGACGAGGAGGTGGCCAAATGCCTGGTGAAGTGATCGTTGTTTCTTTATCATTCTTTCATTTATTTAAGAAAAAAAAGTTTATAAACTGTTTCGAAAGAATGCTGCCATCGTAGGGAGGGGAAAGCCTAGAGAGGATTTTAGTGTGGCTCCTTGATTTGTGGGTGACAGCAGCAAAGCTTGCAGTAGCTTAAGTCGACATAAGATATTGAGGCAGCTTACAAAGTGGCAGAGCAGTAGGAGTTACGGCAGGCTTGGCATCTCCGGTCGGATCAGGGAGTCACCCTGCCCAGGAGATCCTCCACCTGCCTCCAGTCTCAGAGTCAGAAAAAGGCCCCTCAGTGTTTATGGGCAAGGGTTCACCCTCTCAGGTTTCCTTGTGTGGCAGGGACGTGGCCGCCAGCACCACTCTCCCCACCAGCTGGGGTGCAGCCTGCGATGCTGCTGATGAGCTATCTGCCCCATGCACAGGGAAATGGCCCATGTTGCACACGAGGCTCACAGTTTCCAAACTCAGCCAGTGTCACATCTTCTCTCTCCAGCATCGCACACCAATGACCACACATGGTCGTGGTCATCACCAGCATGGTCCTCTTCACTATAACCCACCTTGGGCCTTACAGAACTATTTGTTCATAAAACAGATTCACTGGCCCAAGTCCAGACTTTGAATCAATACTCTCGGTGACCCTGATGGTCCCTGGGTTAGGCCACCTCTTCCTTATCTTACCTGTTTCAGAGGTCAACTTCTTTATGATGGCTGCTGCTGCTCATGCTGAATGCTGCTTAGAGTACCCTTTTGAGAGTCTTCACGTGGAAAATAAATTCCGGTTATTCTTCCCAGCTTAGATGTCACTCCTCTGAGAAAACGTTCACCATATCATTTGCTCTTTATTCTTCCTGCTCACAAAATGCCCAACACACCCCAGCTTGCCCTCTGAGTCCCCTTGGCTTTCCATACATCTGCCATGAACTTAACATATCAATTCGTCTGCATAGTCCCCTTACCTGCCATCCCAGACTGGGGTTCTCAAAGGATGAATGTTGTTTTTTAACCACGCAAACTGGCCTGTGCTTGGTGTTGAGTGTGACTTAATAAAGTATCATTTGAATGACTATGGTTTAAAATTTACCCACCTCATGATTAGTAAATTAAAATTACTTAACAGGCTATAATTTTTGCTTTCTGCATATATGGGTCTTCATCTCTTTTAAAAAGCAATTAATTTCAAGTATTCGATTTTACCAATACATGAAAACCACAGGAGAACAGCTATGTACATTTCAGGGCAACCTGATTGATTGAGATTTCTTTTAAAATTAATTGTGCCCTGTTAAATGGTCTACAGTACCAAAATTATATTAATTGAAGATTTTATTTGCCTTTATGTTGACTTCTTTTCTATTTTATTTGTGTGTTTATTTTATATAGAACACGATTTTGTCCACATTTTTACATAGTGGGTTTTTTTCTTCCTATGAGTTACCACAAATAGCCCACTCAAAAGAGACTGCACAACTGTCCTGGATATCAAAACAAATCTATCACTGAACTGAAAATAACAACAACCACAATCAACCTAAACTCCATAGCTTCTCTTTTACACCCATCCTACCTTTCTCACAGATGCCACGCTCATCACCCATAAGCAGGAGATTTACTGGGTGCAGAGCATACCTGGCATTGAGCCAGGGCATGATTACAATGCTGAAAGGTTTGTTGCAGTTATATAAATTTACCCAGAATACATAATTTGCCAAGCCCGATTCCTTTTTCATAATTCAGGCAACATGAAAGTGTTCGTAAGTTGAAAGAAGTGTATGCACTGCTTTTTCTGAGCCTCTTAATTCATCCTTTGAAATAACACAAGCCCCTTGCATCTTTATCTGTTTACATGCTTCAGTCAAAGTTTTCAAAGTACTTTCCAACCACAAAGCCATCCCTGCCTGTGTTCCCAACTTCAGGTGGGGATGGAATCAACATGTTCAGGAAGAAGAGGGAAAACAAAACACCAAAGCCGTTTAAAGCCTTTCAAGTTCCCCCAGAAAGCAAATTTAGAAATTAAAACAAGAGTAAAACTCTCCTTTTGATTGTTCATTTTGGGGGTGTGGCTTTATTTAACAGCCATGAAACCAAAATCTCATGTGGGGAGACTGCCCAAGATTAAGAGGGCAGAGATTAATTTCACAGTGCAGCTGCGAGTGTCAGTTTTCAAGCAAGGGTAGGCTGTTGCAGACACCGGCCAGCAGTGTCTGTGTCATTATAGATGAAATAAAATATACACACGGACTACCGAGTCCAGTGGAGGAAAAAGGACAGCATAGCTTTTCTCTCAAGGGGAGCAAAAAGCCATGGCCTCCGCCATGACAGGCCTTTATTCTAATTCTCTCCTCACATTACAGGATGGTCCTCACTTACTATGCACAGGTTCGCTATAGGTGGTTACCTTTTACAGACAACAAAGGAGCCAATGCCGCTAATCACATCACAGAAGAAGGATATTAGCAAATGAAAAGAGAAAAGTGGTTGAACCAGTTACACTGGTCCTTGCAAGGTTTAGCATGGATTTTAGGAAGTTACCGTAAGCACTTGCTATTCCAATCCAGGGTGAGGGAGTTTCAGCAAAAGCAAGACTCAAAGCGGCTTAGGGATATTGCAAACCTGATTTCCCACAAGAGAACCTATCTGTGGGCATGGATCCTGTGCATCTCCGAGTGGGAGCTGGGCCCACACCACACAGAAGGGTCTCTCACAGTAGGCAAACTTCTTGTCATGTGATTAAAGGACGATCTTTCTAGGGCCCTTATTTCTCTCATGTTAGGTTTGGGCTCTCTTTCTACAAATGGGGGAACAGGTATCTGCTTAATTTCCTCTAGGGATGGGCAGAAACTAGGCAATTGAAGTGGGTCCAAGTGGCCTGAGAAAAACTCCATGTCATCTATTCATATTTTATCACTTTTTATGTTGAAGCAAAAAATAAAATTTTTTTCTGAGTTACACTTGAAAATTTCCCAACAAAGGTCTTTGCTATAGAGAATGCTTTTTTAGTAACCTTTCTTTCTACCCAAAATATAGACTCAACTAATATAGAAGCATAAAAATATATAAGTATGGCAAATTTAATGTAATTTTACAATGCTGTAGGCAGGCTTTATGGTAAAAGTGAATGACTGTGAATTAGTGAAAAAAATATTATACCTTAATGTTCTATCATGTTAAAGAACAGAATACTTCCCGTATCCCATTTTAAAATTTTATTTATTTATTTATTTATTTATTTATTTATTTATTTTTAGGGAAAGGGGAAGGGAGTGGGAGAGGGACAGAAGCATCAGTGTGTGGTTGCCTCTCTAGCTCCCCCTACTGGGGACCTTGCCTGCAACCCAGACATGTGCCCTGACTGGGAATCAACTGGTGACCCGTTGGTTCATAGGCCAGCACTCAATCCACTGAACCACACCAGCCAGGGCCCTTATCCCATGTTAAAATAAGATTAAACACACACACACACACACACACACACACACACACACACACACACACCTGCTCCTGTTGGTGACAACTGCTTGTGGGTCCTGTGTCTTTAACTGAGTGGCCTCATGGAGTCTTAAAACACCCTACCACAGGTCCTGTTTTGCTTCTGGCAGGTATTTATTTTATGCCTAAACTTTATTTTATTTAAATTCTGAATTTAGTACTACACAGTATTTTGCATATGCCTATTAATTATCTATTGCAGAACTCACAGTGCCACAATGTGTAAATTAGGCACACATTTTGTAAGATTATGTACATAAAAATTCTCTTTTGGGTATTTTAACTAAATTGTTTTTCAGGAAGAAAGAAAATGGTGCTGTCTACGGCCATGCCACCCTGAACGCACCTGATCTGGTCTGCCCTGGGATAAAAAAGGTGCTTCGCAAGTTGCTCAGAGCATTGAGAGTGAATTTATAGACTAAATCTACTGCTCTCTTATGCTTTATGCATAAATAAAAACAAACATAATAGTGCCAAAAATCAGATTTAATCCTTATAGAATATTTTTATATAGAGAGAGAGATCTGTAACATCACTGGATTTGGATGCTAAAACATAGACTGATAAAAAAATATATTTAAAATTATTTTTGTTCAGTCTGTTTTCATTTAAAAAATAGCAACTATACAGTGGCCACTCACTCTGTCCCTGATGCTATCTGAAGTGCTGGCTATGCATTATTTTGTTTTATCCTCATGACTCTAAGGCAGGCATTCACGTCAGGCCCAAGTCACAGGGTGGAGTTGTGGAGATTTAAGCATACAGCTCAAAAGAAACTGGAAATTGCTTCCGTGCTGGTTTAAGAAACAAAAAATAATTAAACAGAATAAAGTACTATGAAAAACAGCCCAGGGCATCACAGATAGGAAAAGTATTATTTCTGAGACTTTCATTTTAAATACACATGTACATATATATGTGTAAACTAATTTTGATGTTCAAGTACATCCTCACTCTGGACTGGGGCTTAAATATATATATAAAATAGAATATAAACTATGCTGAAATCAAAAGCAACAGCAATCTGATTCTAAAGGCCTGAACACTATAGCTTAACTTTAAAAAGCTACGTATAGTGACTGCGACAGGCTGAACAATACATGTTGGCCCACAGCTAAATATGCTATTCCGTTTCTGTGTTTTTAATTCATGTTAAAAGAAGAAAAACATTGTAAGATCAATCCCCTTCTTTCATATTGATAGAACTCACAACAATAAAAAATAATCAAACACAAAATCTCATTTATTTTTTCCCAAAGCACAAAGAAGCTCACTCTCACGTAAACAATAAGCAAACCATACAAATATTGAGAAAAAATGTCTCCATGAATACATACACATACATATCTATTTATTCTTCAGAGCCACGATCAGGTGTTTAACAATAATATGAAGTGCTTTTCAATAAAGAATGCTTTCTGACAGGCTTTTGAGTGGGAAGATGACAGGTAAGTTACTGCCACATAACATCTGGCACTCAGTCACTTGAACCCTGAACACTGGGAAAACCACCTTGGAATTCATATTTAATTTCATCACTGGCCTGTCAACTTTTGCATTTCACTAAATTTGAACCAGAACTAACCCCTCAGAGCTTGATCTCTCACACTCAAAGCTGTGAGAGAAGCAGGAAGGAGAGCCCAGGCATGAAAACGCACATGGGGACCGGTACCTGGGTTCCCAGCAGTGTCCATTCATTTGTGCCACTCATTCTGTGCTTTTCCTTTAGAGACACCCAAGTGTGTTGGGGTTCAAAGTTGTACCTCAACTGGCTAGGTCAATCAGAATCTGCAAATGTCTCTTGTAAGCCTTTAGGGGGGAAAAAACAACTGAAAAATTCACAATAATCCTCACCATTTAAAAGTTATGTCAGGACATGGCCCATAACACATTTCTCAGTTCACCTTCTGATAACGCAGAACACTCTTTTTAAACATCTCAATGTTTCTGGCGTAATCATCAACTTTAAAGAACAGACAATGGGAAGATGTCTAGAAGGCCGCGGAAGCTTCTGATTCTGGAAGTTAACATGGAAGAGTCCATGTTAACTGATATGGCGTGCCTTCCAGCTTGCCTTTAAGGCTTTCCATGTATCTGGTTCTGAGATGAGAAGATTAAAAATAGGGAGAGTTTGGAAAGCAGTGAAGATTCAAAATACGTTGCTGGATCACACACCCATTGTTTCCTCCCTGACATCTCAGCTGTAGCTTCCAACAGGGATAGTCAAGGGCGCACTTCCAAAGCAGCTAAGCCTAACCAAGTGGGTGCTTTCCCCCACTTTCCTTTCTTAACCTGCAGAATTTGCACAAAAGTGAAAAAGAAAGTCAATGGGTTCTGATGCTCACAATATTAAACGAGAAAGACCTCCTCCTGGCTTGAAGGGAACTTGTCCAAAGATACTCTCTTAGATTCTCAAACCTTTGAGATGGAGTCAGAAGCTGGGAGAGTAAATAAGAGAGCAGATTCTCCTTGGCCTCAGTTTACCATAACTAGGACATGCCTCAGGCCCCCACCCCACATTTCACTCTCTTTTGGAAAATTAAATTTATCTTAGTTGATTAGCCTGCTTCTGTGTTCTGGTGGAAAAAAATATTTTTAAAATGTATTACTGAATACATTTTGGCCTGTTGAAGTTTATTCCATTAAAAATACCATGAAACCTGAGGCAAAATAGTGTAAGGTGAAGTGAGGGATCTGATTAGAAGTTTTAATTCTTTCTTACCTGTCAGAGAGCAAAATATTCAAACACAAGTGACAAGTAGAATTGGTTTGGAATACTGCCTCTCTACAATTCAGGAAGTCAACCCCCATCAGGCAAAGGCAATATTTCAGAGTGTAGAACACCTGGGCCCATGTACAGCTAATGCCCCAAGTGTGGCAAAAAGCACATGCAACATTTGGGAACATGACACTTGGAGAATAAAGCACATTAGTTCTAAGTGATTCAGGAAGATCAAAGTGCATGTAACATTTCAACATACTCTATTTTTATTAGAAAAGATACTTAAGTTGTAGCATATCACCAGGGCTAAATTTGACAGAGTGGTTGTTGTATATGGCCATTTTTCCTGTTTCCGGCACTGCACTTATTTATGTTTACTGCATAGGAATACTAAATCTAAATGAAAACTGATGTTCAGCCTTAAAATGCACACCCTTCAGGAAGGTAAAACTATTGATCTTGAAAAGGCTGGAGACAGCTGCTTGCCTATCAGTGGATCTTGAATGACTCCTCCAAAGTCTTAAGCCCACTCATGATGTGGGTTAGCCACCAGGAAACCAAATTCTTTGCGCATGGATCGAGAGCTAGAGCACAAAACACGCTGGCTCTGCAGAGAAATGGGGAGAAGCTCGGTGGGCCAACTCTGACTTGGCTCAGGAGCTAGGAATTCTGGAAATACAGCGACTGAGACAAGAGGCTGGAGTTACTGAGTTACTTAATGTCCTAAAACATTGTTACTAAAAACAAAGACTAAAAATGTGTTCTATCGATAGGTGTAGTTATACACGACCAAATCTAAAAGTGCTTCCAGCAGGAAAAAAAAATGAGTAAATTATCACTGAATTAGCATGATTAGGTAAGAATAAAATAAAAATTATTGTACAAGAGGGAGAATTTTCTTCTTAGTTCTGTGTAAATGGAGTTATTGACATAACATAAAGTTTTTCACTATAAGACAATGATGAGAGGTCAAACCTAAGTCCTTGGTGTGAATGTTAGGAAATATTAAAGAAAATCTCCTTTTCGTTCTTAGTTTATATTATTTGGAATCAAATGAGGAAAATAATAGTATTTAAATAAAATTCACATCCCTATTTCTTAAGGATTTATCATAGTCATAATTGTTTTTTAATTCTAGATTATGGGAAAGAGCACTAGTTAGGAAGCATAAAAATACTCTGTTTAATGTTTCTAGATGTCTAGTACAGATTAAATTCTATTAATATAAACAGTAAGTGAGATGCCTATATATTTTTCATTACACTAAAATTCCAATGCACTAAAATTCCAATGCCCTAAAATTATTAGGAATTACAAAACAATAGGATAAAATTAAAAACCAGAGTGCTTTCAATATACAGGGTTTAAAGTTTTTTAATATTTCTTTTAATGGGATTTGTCTTTCATTTGAAAGTTTTAACAGATTGATCTGAGTATGAAATTGCCAGCGACTATGGCTTAGACCTTGGGGAGAACAAGTCACGGCGATGAAACCCCCCTCTCGGTACCGACGGCTCCAGAACACCCAGCATGTGCTCCAGTTTATGGAGACTTCAGTCTGCACAAGAGTGGGGTGTGGGCTTTGTTTCTCTTCTAATAAAACTGAAGGAATAATAGCATCACGCAGTTATACGTTAAGGTGATTTAAGGTACACAAACACACAACTATTTATGCCATGTAGCTGTAATAATAATATTCCTAAGAGACTTTAAATCTTTAATGGCCAACTTCTGTCAAACACTTTGAAGCACAGAACTATATTAAGAAAGCATGTGGCATTCAATCTCTGACAATTCACCCCAAAGAAGGCAAAGCACAACAATAACAAATCGCTGAAATGCTAATTTCATTAAGCACAAATTTCCAGAACACAAAGTCAGTCTTGGAAACACATTTTAAAATTCAACACCTTCTCCTTTTAAATTAGTAAGCTCAGTATATAATTTGCAAACAATCTGAAGTGATTTTTTTCAACGTTTGTCCATAGTCTAACTTTTTCTCCCTTGTAAAAATAGACTCACTGGTTCGTTTTCCATATCTAATTTTCACAATTATTAACTCAAAATATCTACCTGCTGGAAATATCTTTCCTCTCCACATTTCCAAATATGAAATAGATTTTACTTAACTCTCATAAGAATAGCACTAGTGACAACATTCTTATGTTTAAACTCTAAGTAAATCTGAACGGCTCAAAAAGGAGAAATTTTGAATCCTCCCCACCAGAGAACTGACAATTAGTGCAACTTCCTTCGATTTTTCGAGTACTTTAAGTAGACACAGAAAGAGATAATCATCTCGAGAACAAGGTACTAATTTTTGACGTTCTAACTCCACCCGAGCACAAGGGAGGCGCAGAAGCACGTTAGCCAGGAAAACTCGGAGATGCCGAGGGTCTTAGACTGAGCTTGAGAAGGGAACCACAAGCTTTCCGCCCACATACACCTCTTCAATATTTCGGTCATCTCCTGAAAGAGAAATCAGGGAATCATTTATAAAGTGCTTTTGTGTCAATAAGTAGTTTAATTGCCCCTGGGAGAGATTTAAAAGCAAAACACACTTCTAAGAAAGAACATTAAAAAGCTGCCTTTTTTTTCCTCTCTGTTTAAAATATGGACAGGAAAACATGACCAGTAGAAGATACTGCATCTAATTTGAGGATTGGGATCTGAATTCTGCACCTACGTCAGAAATCACATAAAGTTAAATTGACCTCCATCGCTGTCCTTTCAGCTGAAGTGAGTAGTTTGCCTTTCCAGCCCCAAATTAAAGGAAATACGTATCTTTATACCCCGGAATCACACTCAGATGGTGAGATGAAGGACTTGCAAGAACTGAGCGCCATGAGAAATACAACATGTGTCTCTTCCAGTCACGTTCACTCAAGACTCAGCTCATTCAGCCCAGTGGGAGGCAGAGTAGCATTTTCTACACTTTATTTCTCCCCCTCAGTGAATGCAATAGAAAGTGAGTATGTGAAGAAGCCCCTGCCATGAGACTCCACCACATCCTTCTCACGAATACAACATGGTAGGGCAGCCTGGGTGTGGAGAATAGCGTAGGAGGTGGAGGCCTGATGATCTAGAGGAGCATGCAAATTTCAAATCGCGTCTTTAAATGTTGTGCCAGAAATGGGCTCTGTGCTGAAGAATTTTTTTTTAATCAAAGCAAATGATCACACACAAGGTTTTAACATGTGGTATCGTGAATGCAGTGAGTCATACCCAAAAAAGAAACAAAGGAAGATTTTATTTAGCATAGAGATATATTTCTACCTACCTAGATAGAGAAACTTCTGGATAATAGTCTAAAATAGAAAATAAAAGTAATAATAATTATTTTGTGCATTTAGAAAAGTAAATTCACAGTCAATAACAGGTTAGGAAGACACAGAAATACAAATTTTTTACTCAATGGTAAAATCTACTTTGATTAATGAAAAAGAAATGGTCTCTTATTTTAAAAAAATACCGGCTATTAACAAATGTTTATCTATTGCCTAAAAGTTCTTGGTATGTAATCTTGAAATCTTTAGAAGAAAAGTGTTACATACATTAAATTAATTAATTTAATGAAATAAAGGAAATATTTTAAGAGGTGTACAAGAAAAATGACTGGATGAATAGGACTGCAGCCCTATTCCCAGAGATCCACTGCAATAAAGAAGTAAAAATATAAATAACATGAAAACAACAAATAACCAACCTCAAATATCCAGCATCGTTCTTCTAAAAAACCTAAATACATTATATTTACATATTTACTTTCATAAGTGGATCTATTTATAAATGGTAATTAATTTTTTAGAATAAATCAACATTGTATAACAAATTATTATTAAAGTAAGAAGAACCTGATTATTTTATACATAGAGAAACATTTTATAATAAAAGGAACAAAGTAATAAAACCCATTTTCTTATAACTAAGAAAATCAATGTAGTATGTGGTGGAGAGTCCACACTCTGGAAATCATAAGGTCCTGGGCTGGAATCCCAACTCTGTCTGCTAATTTCTAATTACTAATTATGAGTCATGAGTCCTTTAGGTAAACCACTTAACCTCCCTTAAGCCTCACTCCCCCACAAATGACATGGCTGTATCAATAGTACCTACTTTCATAAGAGTTGTTCTGATTATTAAAGAAAAATTATGTATGAAAATGCTTAATGTCATGCCACCTGGCAAGTATATGCAATAAGGGCTAGCTATACTATGGCTTCTTATAGCCAATACATTCAAATATGTAAATATATTCAAAATATAAATATTCTGTTAGTACCATTATCACTAACATTATTGTCATGCAATTATACCTTCCTTTTTCTTTATTTTTTATTATTGGCACTATTATAGATATCATCATTTTCCCCTCCTTTGCCCACCTCCACCCACTCCCCAACACCCCTTGCCTCTGGACATCACCACACTGTCATCTGTGTCCATGGGTTATGCATATATATTCTTTGGCTAATCCCTTCCCCTTCTTTCATTCCGTTCTCCCCCTCCCCACTCCTGCTTCCAAGATCTGTCAGTCTGCTCCATGTATACATGCCTCTGGTTTTATTTTGTTCATTAGATTTTGTTTACTTTGTTAATTAGATGCCACACATAAATGAGATCATATGGTATTATAACCTTTTAAAATCTAGCTTCCTTTTTAAGATCCTCCTGCGTTCTTTTAAAATGTTTCTATTTTGTTTTCTACAGGGAAGCTATTGTGATTACTTCATGAAATAGGTGCTTTTTGATTAACCTTGTTTTCTTTTTACTTACCTCAGAAACATCACCAACTAAATCCCCACAAAACAGATCAATGGGAGAGTCAGATGCTTTGGGGTTGATCAAGAGGGCATCAAATTCCTTGCCCACTTCAAAGTTTCCAATGTCTTTATCCAGCCCCAGGGCTACAGGGTGAAATAAATTAATAAACTGTCAGTATTTTGAGTCATCAGAATGTGCCAATGTCCCAGTTTGCAAGGACAGAGTCTGCCAACATGTCACTAGAAAAAAATTACTATCTTAATAGTGAAGCATTCTATTCCAATAGGTCACCAGACTTTGCCTTACAGAAAGCAGAGTAAGCAAAGGGAAAGCAAAATCTGAGAATAAAAACAGTTTCCTTCATTACCATGACCATAATTCTGATGGTATCTCTACTTTTCAGCTCAGCACACTACACAATCCAACTTGTCTGACTTTCATTCATCTCTTCAAGAAACATGACAACTGATAAAATACCTTCTGCTTTTTTCCCTTCTAGTCCCCCACCAACACTCTGACTCCTTTCCTTGTCCTTGTTCTATGAAATAGCTGGGAAGATCTATTTTCATGGCCATGAAATGAACCTCAAATAAATAAAAAATAATTATTTTTTTTGCACATTTGTCAGCATAGGCATATCCGTCATAAGTTCCTTAGTTTAAATCTTTGGAATAAAAAAATCATTTCTGAAAGTAAATGGATGCTCATAACTTAGGAGTCCTGATCCTTTCAAAAACAGACCAATTTCTTTGCAACCTCAAAGATGTTTTTCCGGTTGCCAGAGAAGGATGGTTTTCTAAAATAGAGCATAGGTCAATAATGTCTATTGATTTGATCCATCTCATAGCTAAAATTTATGTTCCATGAGTATTAGATGCCAAAGATGAACATTTCTTTCATTGATATGATTTAGTTTCAAAAGATGGGTGTAGCTGGCTTTCCTGGTCAATGAAGTTATCGAATCTCGAGCTCAGTAAAGCCTGTAATTTGAGTAAGGTATACAATGATATACCAAATGGAAGAGTGCATAAAGGGGGGCCAACTGGAGTGCAGCATTATTTATTTGAATTTTTTCATATGTTTGTTGTATTCTATCACTATCAGGGTATGGTCCAACGTGAAAATATTGGATGGCATATTCCTGATAGACGATATCTGATACATTATATTTCTATGTATGGATATGCTCTTGGTAATGCTTTAATCACTGACAGAAATCCTACTTATTCTTATAAGGTTACTTAAAAGGCAATTATTTTATTCTCAGAAAAGAAAATAGTTTTAGCTAAAGAATTCTTATAGGAAGACAAGGGTTAAAATAATTAGAAATGTTAAAAGCTCTTCAGTGACTTCTACTAATTGTGTGGTGAAGGACTGAATGTAATAGAAAATCACTGGTAATGCCCTCTTCTACCCACTGCCCTTGACAAAGGCACATGACAAGTACAAGTTTTTAATGACTGTATTCAACATAAAATTGTTGTGTATTTAATAAGCCAGATAACCAGGTTCATTTGCCAGAGTTTGATCATATATAAACTAATTGAGCTATTTGTTAGAACCTGGAGAGTTCAGGCATGCACTAACTGAAAAAGACACAATTGCTTATGGTGAATTTGTAAATTGATCTAAATTCAAATTATTGCAGTAAGGCCTAGCTGAGCTGACAAGCAACTCCACTGCATTTCAGAAAACACCATTTTGCTGCCTTTGGAGCAAATGTTGGCTCTGTGAAGGTCATTTGTGCACATCTTGAATATAAAGGTCATGGCAAGTTGGACAGAGGCCACACCTGAAACAGGGATCCATTCATCTTATTTCACTCAGACTCTTGTAGAGACACAAGTTAAGGAGAAGAAATTCCATTAACGGTAAGCCAAGTAGCCCAGAAAATAGATTTGAAAGTTATACAAAGTAGAAATGATTTAGTAAGTTCCCCATACTGCCAGCTTGATCAGACACAGAATCCTCATGAAGTAAGTCACAGAGAGCTTATAATTTTTTTTAAAGCAGCACTATTTAAATACAACTCTTTTGCACCATGAAAATAAGATGGATGGCCAACTGCTTGAACTCAGATGCACAAACAGTGGTGGTGGGGTTGGGGAGCACCACACTTGTTAAAAGAATGGTGACGTAAAACATGGAACTTCACGTATCCTATGAATTGGAAATCTTATGTCTTGGAAATGCAAACAACATGACCTTTCCTTGTTTTTCTTGAAAGGTTCTTTATGCCCTGGCTAGGTAGCTCAGTTGATTAGAGCATCATCCCAATATGCCAAGGTGGTGGGTTTGATCTCCAGCCAAGGCACGTATGTGCCTTGAAGCAACTAATGAATGCATAAATAAGTGGAACAATAAATCCATGTCTGTCTGTCTCTCTCCCCCTTCCTCTCTCTCTCTAAAATTAAAAAAAAAAAAAAAGGAAAGGTTCTTTATGGCATCCATCATAGCACAGAACCTTCAAAGAAGAGCCAGGAAGTTTCTCTTCCAAGGATATTCTTGGTCTCTATCATTCTCATTTTTCAAGATCCAGGGTATCTATCATAAACCTACATGTATATCTATATCTGTCTCTATACATATGATTTTATTTCTCACTAGCTACCTAAGATTTCATGCTATGTTGACTATTATCCACCTAGATTGCACCATAATACTAACGTGACTGAAAGGAATACAATTACCAATTTCTTTTTCCAGGAAAATAGTTACATGTGAGAATCGGGAAAAGCTGATGAACAATATTTGCATATGAAACAACTACATTTTGACGTCTTTCTCCACTTAAAAAGACTTAGGCAGTTAGCGTGCTTAATTATATAAACAAAGTGCATACTCCAAGCTGGAATTTATACATGAAGATATCACAGTGGAAAGGTAAGAACTTTCATTCTGGCATCAGATTTTGGGTTCAGATCATGGCACTCTATGGCTTGACAGCTTGTACGCTTTCATCCAGTGCTTTGTTGATGAAATGGAATTAATAGCAGTGGCTGTGAAGTAAGTAACAACATGTGTAAAGCATGTTGCATAGTGCCTATCATATGGTAAGAACTATTGGCTGTTTTTTAAAGATTTTATTTACTTATTTATTTTCGAGAGAGGAGAAGGGAAGGAGAAAGAGAGGGAGAGAAACATCGATGTGTGAGAGAAACATTGATTGCCTCTTGCTCACCCCCAACTGGGGACCTGGCCCACAGCCCAAGCATGTGCTCTGACAGGGAATCGAACCAGAGACTTTACGGTTGACATGCCAGTGCTCAATCCACTGAACCACACCAGTCGGGCTATTGGCTATTATTTTTACATTAGTATTATTATCATTATCTTCATTGAGGCCAATAGAGAGTGTTATCTGACTCAGTGAAAATACTGATTATTTTAAAGAATTTGTACGCATGTAACCAATGCAAATATCCATTAAAATAATTAATATGGCAACTGCATATTAAACAGCTCTTCTTCCAAAGACAGAGAGCTTGCTGAAAGAATTGAACATGTACTTGACTTGCTAAGTTTTGGGTTTGCTATGTGAGATGCACTAGTCATGAATATTGGATTCCCGATGGTACCATTATCATGTTCCTCACAGTGCATCCAAGGAAACAGATTGGCATGATTGTCTATTGTTAGAGAAAAAATAGTCATTACCTTGGCTGCCTCCAAGAGTAGCTAGTCTGAATACTTCTTCATGGGTGAGGTCTTTTGCATTTATCTTATTAATTAAAAAGATATTGGAAGTCATCATTGATGTTCTGAATGCATTGAGCATGGAAGATGAATAACCACCAGCCACATCTATGGTAGACAAAATAAAGCCAAAACAGTAACCTTGTGAGATAAATGGAGTATTAAGTATATATGTTTTTTTTTCTTTATTTTTCAATTACAGCTTACATTCAATGTCATTTTGCATTGTTTCAGGTGTACAGCAGAGTGGTTAGACAATCATATACCTTCCAAAGTGATCCCTCCTGGGGATCATGTAGCCACCTGGCACCATGCATAATTATTACAATAGTAATATTACCGACTATATTCCCTATGTTGTACTTTACATCCTCATGATTATTTTGTAGCTACCGGTTTGCCTCTCTTAATAGGTTGAGTTTTTGTTTGTTTTTAGTACAGATACTCAGTCTTTAATATACTTCAAATAAAAGATCTGATCTGTAAATACAGAATAGACACAGGCTAACATGTAAAGGAATTCAAAACATGCAATTAGTATCAAATGTACACCTGTATTAGTTTCCTAGGGCTGCTGCAACAAATTACCACAAATCTGCTGTCATAAGGGAGTAGAAATTCATTCTGTCACAGCTGGGGAGGACAGAAGTTTTAAATCACAGTGTCCGCAGGTCCACGATCCCTATAAAGGCTCAGGGAGGAATCATTCCTCACTTCTTCCAGTTGGTGGTGGCTCCTGGCATTCCTTGGCTTGTGGCAGTGTAGCTCCAATTCCTGCCTCCATCCTCAAATGGCCTTCTCCCCCATGTCTTCATGTGACTCTCCTTTTCTGTCTCTTATAAGACATTCATCATTGGATTTAGGGATCACATTAATTCCAAGTGATTGCATCACCTTTATTACATCTGCAAAGACCTTTACTCCAAATGAGGTCATTTTTACATGTTCTTGGTAGACAGAGCATTTTTTCAGGGGGTGGCAGGGAGTGCACAATTCAGTCCTGTGCAATGACCAATGGTTAATGAAATTAAGAGAAAAAAGTTCTTATTTCTGAATACCCCCTAAATTCTCACAGAAGTTGGTCAAATATGCCTGCCCAGTTATAAAGATAATTTAAATAACATGAGATTTTAAATAAGCTCACAATTCTATGCTCTAATCACTTGTCCTATCTTTATTCTAATTCAGATGAGCACTTTGGAAATTAAGAAATCACTTCTTTATGATAATTTTAGAGGCAGAGCTTTTAGAATGAATTGATATATTCTGGGAAATTCCTATGTAAGTGAGCAATGCTGATGTAGACAGCTTTACATGTTTGTTGGCATCATTAGATGAGGAAAGGGTTTTTTTGTAATTTAAAAAATAAAGTTCCTCATATTTAAATTGAAATACTACCTTTGACAAATCTAGAAGAACAAGAACAAATGTAGAAGTTATTATATGGGTTTGTGTAAATAAGCCAAGTAAGTTAGCATGTTTTATTAGGAGAAAAGAATAGGTAAAAAATACACTTTCTATTTCAAGGGTCCTTTCTGTCATTTCAAAGTAGATATATACATGTATAATTCTTATCACCTATATATATTGCAAAAGTAATAGCTTATTAAGTAACAATCCTAGATTTATGTTCAATTTTATGTTCACTGTCTTCCACGTCCTTAGATAAACTTTTACGAATTTTTCTTTAACCAGAAGAGTACTGCCTGAGGATCATGCACTTTCTTGACAAGTTTCATTACATCTGCTTAAGTTATTAGTCCATTTTAGTAGCCATCTATTAAACCTTCATTTTACCACAGCATCAAACTAAAAAAACAAATGAGATTTGGGAATAATGTACATTAAGCTTTGAAATACTTTGTCTACTCTTTTTTCTTTATTGCTAGAACAAAAAAACTTAAATGAAAATGCTATCACTGTATGGTATGGAAACATATATTTCAAGACTGGACATAAGACTGAAATGGCTAAAGACTGAGAAGAAACAGAAAAACAAAAGCAAGGCCATTAGGATTGTATGAACATGGAAGATTTAAATACCTGCAGTGATAAAAACGTGTTATATTAAATGTTATGGAAAGTGATATTTCCTTCTATATCTCAGCAAACTATCCATATAGAAAGAAGAAGGATAGATGAAAAAAACAATGCTATGCAATTTACTGAGAAAATTTTCAGAGCTGTCTTATTATGTTGCTGCCTTATAGGATGATTTAATCATCCTATTCTCTTCTGGTTGTTACATTAACAAAGGAACAATACTGTGCAGATCAAAGAATAAACCCTGGACTATATAAATCATGGCATATAGTCATGCTTTTCTTCCAGGGATTTCCACTGTGACAATAATTTTCTGATCAGTGCCCTGCATGGTGAGCTTGGTGGTTTCTCCTCCCTCTGCAACACATTAGTGAAGGCAGAATCCCTACTTTATCATCTAACAAGAGGCAGTGTGAGGGGCTGAAAAGAGAGATAATGAACGTCACATTTTACCGACCTGGTTTTAGACTGTAGCTCTGAAACTTCTTTGCTTTGTTGACCTTTGGTCAATTACTTACTACCTGTGATTCTCAATTTTCTCAGAAAATAGAAGCAGCATCACCTATTTTAACAGTTGCTGAAAAATCCAATTAAGTAACTTAAATGCTGGAGAAGGGAATGAGGACTAAAGTGTAGAAACCGCATGGAGAAATGGTAGAGAAAATGGATGCATTTTCTCAGAAAAATCCATCCTCAAACCCATGCCCTCTAGCATCATGATAAAGAGTGGCACTATTATTTGCTTACTGGAGTCAGCATAAGGCCACACTACTTACAAGAGGACTCTAAGCAAACCATACAAGAGTAGAAATTTGAGCCAGAGGGCAATGAAAACATAAAAGAAAATGATTTTATATGTATGTGTTCACTTTGTATGCATTCATTCATTTATCAACAGTCATTTATTGAGCACCTTCTATGTGCTTGGTTTATTTAAGCATTCATAAAAAGACCTTTTGGGCTCCCTATGAGCTAACCAGCTAGTAGAGGAGAAAGAAAAGAGACATATGAACAAACAAATGTTAACTAGACATTTTGTTCCGTTAGTGTTAGAGAAGGTGGGAAGCCCATTTAGGCAGGATGGTCAGAGAAGACCTCTTCAAGGCAATGACATTTAAACTAAGACAGAAATGAGAGGAACCCAGCCATGTAAAGAGAGGTATAAAGGGCACTACAGATACAGGAACAGAATGCACAAAGGCATTTTGCTGGAAGAGAGCGTGATTCATGGAAGGAATTTAAAGATAGCCCGGGTAAGGAGGTGAGAGTGGTAGAGTATGAGGCTGAGAGGTAGATGGGTGTCAAACCATGCAGAGCTTTCTTGCCCTGTAATGAGGTTTGCGTATTCAAAATCCCACTGAAGGGTGGTAAGCAAGAGGGGGTGTAATGGTCAGATGTCCATTATGATTCTTTTCAAAAGAGAAGACTGGATTAGAAGGGTTCAAGATGAATGTGAGATGGACTAGGAAGCTAGTGCAAGAGTTCAGGCCGGAAACAATGCAGCTTGCCTTATGGAGCCATGGCTGATATGGAAAAAGAGTATAGATTCAGGAGCTATAAAGGAGTCATGAGGTTGGATGTTGCACTGGCTTAGACATGGAGGAGAGGTGAGAGGGAAGAAGGTCTCAGAGGCAAGGCTTAAGTTTCTACTTTGAGAAACTGAATTCTCTGAAAAGGAAAGCCATTTAAAAGAACCAGGCTAAAATGTGTTTTGGGATATAATAAACTGTGAAAGATCTATGAGGAGGGGTCAAAGAGGAAGGAGAAGCTAAGAAATCGAAAATACAAGTTTGGAATTCAAAGAGAAATCTGAGCTACATATAAAAATCAGAGTCATCTGTATACATGTAATCATGTAAAGCCATGTTTGTGAATGAAGTCTCTTAAGAAGAAAGCATAAAGTCAAAAGAGGGGAGAGCCTAGGACTGAGCCTTGAGTGGCCAGGGAGAGAAGAAAGGACCTTCAAAGAAAATAAAGAAGGGCTGGAGAAAGAGGAAGAAGGGAAACAAGAACAGCATGGCTTCACTGAATCCAGTATAAGGTTGTTTGGACAAAGGAGAAACTAGTCAACTATGGCTCAGAAGTCCAGTATAATAAATATAGAATGATGTCTTTTGGAGTTGTCAGCAAGAGATCACAGGGGTAACAGTGCAAGGGAGAAAGGACAAGGATCATTACCACACGGAGGCTGGGGCAAGAAGCCAGTCTGAAGTGAGTGGAGGAACGGAAGAGCGCCTAGAAAATGGTAGCAGTGTGGAGCTCCACTCTTTGAAGAAGTTTTGCTTTGAAGAGGTGTAGCGAGGTGAGGAGGAGGGGCTGTCATGAGTACAGCTGGTATAAACATTCTTGTACAATTCTTTTTGCAAACATATGTGTTCATGTCTCATGGGTAAATCCCAAAATGGAATTAGTGGATCACATGTAAATTAATATTTAAGTTTATAAGAAACTGCCAGAGTTCTCTAAAGAGATTGAGCATTTACCATTCTCCCTCCAGTTGTGTATGAGAGTCTACATGCTTCTTATTCTTTTTCTTTTTCTTTTCATTTAAAAAATTTTCTTTTCCATCACAACTTGTGGTCTTTTTATAGTGCCATGTCTTCTTGTACTCTAAGGATGAAGGTAATTTTCTGAAATTTTCTTCTGGATCCTGAAGGAAATTGTTTTCAGAAATATGTTCCTCTTTTTATTCTTCTTGTTATTGCTTTCTCTTATTTTGCAGTGCAGGTTGTGAAGCTTCATGTGGGTTGAGCAAGTCCAGATATGCCTACCCTTGTTATAGATATAATAAATGAACTGCTCTTGAAACTGTTTTCTGTCCATAATATCAGGTTAAACAATCTTCTACAGTCTACAAGTGAAGGGTAAGTTCATACACAAAGGTCCTGTGTAGGAAATAGTGGAGCACAGAGGGGCTACCACAGCAGAGATCATGTAAAATGCATTCTCCAACTTAGTAAGCAAATACATCAAATTTAATCAAACATTTGGTCAATACACAAACATTGCCCTTTACCTTTTAAACCAATCTTTGTTGACCAGTACAATGTGTCAGATATGTGCTAACCACTTCTCAAGAACTTTTTTCACTGAGGCCTCAAAACAAGCTTGTAAGATAGATAAGGTTACAATCGTTGTTATTGTTATAGAAATTAGAAAATGAAGTCTTAGAAAATTAATTTGTTCAATATCTTACAGCTAATAAATGACAATTAAAGCTTTACCTAAATGTTTAAGGCCATTGCCATACAACCCAAAATCAATAACTAGAAGTCATGTGATGAATTTAAATTATAGACAAAACAACCAGAAAATTTGAAAGCAATACCTACCTTATTTTGCATGTCTGCTGAATTTTTCATTAATAGACTGTGTAACAAAAACTCTTGACCATTCTTTCCTTATCCATTAAAGATTTTCTATTAAGGTAAAATGGCTGGTTTCCTGCCTTAGCACCCATGACTATAGCCAGGTATTACACAGTCTCAATGATTCAAATATTAAATTAGAATTTTTTTAAAATCTCAATTTCTTTGATTCATGTAAAATTGGAGGAAACTTCTAAATTAGCATACCCATTTTAAAATATTAATAAACCTCTTTGAATTATTGTGTGCCTTACCAAGGAATTATTTAGAATAAAGTTAACTTAGACTTGAGTTATTCCAGAAAATGATGACAACCATCTTTGTCAACGAGCAAGCATCCCGATGCTCGTAAAGATTGGAGGGACAAATGCATGAAAATGGAAAATAATCTTTGTATCCACACTCATTTTTAAAAACATTTAGTTCCTTCATACACATTAATAAACACAGGTTCACAGTGGATATGCCTAGACATTTGGGTCTAACACACATTTTCAAAGTGAACTGCACTACACAGACTCAGGAAAAGTCATTAAAATGTACTATGGAAAAAAAGAGACATCATTATTTTATCAGCCAGTGAGAATGTCCTTCAGTCTAGCAAACATCAGATGGCCCATGGGAAAGGAATCTCATTTCATCAAATACTGCTTAAACGCAAAGCAAGTACTTAACGTAACTGAGAGTTCTCAATGCTGGCACGGATTGAATTTGTGCTTACTATGTACAGCAAGGTCAAACCGTTTTCTTTTGAGACAGTGTGTGGGGTGGCACACTTACGGAAAACTAAAATCATACAAATCCACACTATTAAAGCTTAGCCAGAAGGCCAAAACAAAAGAAAAAAAAAATCAAGGACTCTTTATAAAGAATCTCTGAAACACCTTAGAACAACATACCCTTTATAGTAAATACAAATAATAGCTTTCAGAAGGTTAGTGACATTGAAGTGTCTTCCCTTGTCTCCAACCTCACTATTTTATTAGCTCAAGATATTAGTACCAGAAAATAAAACTAATTTTTAAGCATGGAACTGCAGTGTGAAAATTAGTCACGTTAGGACATTCTGCACTTCATCATCCACTTTGCCATGGCTCCAAACCGGGCACTACTAACCTGTCCCCAGCCCTACCGGCACGTCGTGTTTCAGCACTTCCACCACATTGAGAAAGCCGCTGAGGAGCCTGCGGAGAGAGGAGACTGTCAGAACAAGGAGACCTGTGCGGGTCCGACGGAAGGACGCTAACAACGGTGATGGTGAGGTCACTGAAAATGGTGTCCTCCTTCACATCAGCTCCGATGTGGACACACCCACACACATTCGTCAAATGAGACCATCTGAGTTCTGCAGTAAAAATAGATTGTAAAGGATTTCGAACCCTTGCACTGAGCTTAATCTTAGGATGGTACAAAGAACCAAGAGCAAAAACGGAAAGCAGGGGATCATTTGGGAGGAAAGGTAAATGAAGAAATTAAATCTTACAATTAGTCTAAAAATCTTACCCATCTTTGTTATGTTCTTAACCAACCCATCCTCTTATGTTAGGAAGTAGAAATTATAAAGCATAGCCTTTCTTGTCCATCTGGAATAATGTGTTACCTTGAATGAGTATCAACTTTCAAGATAAAATAAGGGGGTTATCACCAGGGAACCGAGTGCAGGCTGGTGATTCAGAGCCTGACAGTTCAAATGTGGCTGCTAAGGACAGCAGCAACTAGGACAGATGGTTCCTGAACTGAATTCTGGACCTCGTGACCCTGAGCTTAATAGATATGCTGCCTTTCTAAGGAAATAAAACTAAAGTGACCCTTAGAAGTTTGAAAAGATGCAAAGGTCAACGTGGTCTGCTCAAATACACACATAACCACAATTTTCAAAGCCCCAATATACACGCAGTAAATCTCTCAAAGTTGTCAAAGAAAGAATAGCAGTGACCATTTAAACAGAAATGTATCTATAAAGAAATTTAACTTCAAACCTTAGTTTGGATCTTGTTTTAATTTAGATATTGAGTAATTAACAGAAGAGATGTTAAACCCTTCCCCTACATGGCCCCTAGACTGTAATTATGGCCACTAACCTGAGCAGAGGCAGGGTTCCTGTAATGTGTTACCACTCTCTGTCAGAAAACTGGAAGCCTCTGGAAACAGTCCAGAATTAAATCACGGTGCCTCTTGTGCCCTTGCCATACTGCCACCGATATATAACTTTTTCATTCACAAGGTCACTGGACTTCCACTGCCAGCATCTCCAACTCTTTGCCAAGGGCTCACTTCTGCTGCTAGAACCTGCTCTTCCCTGGTTTGGGGAAGGTCAGAAGCCCCAAGGAATCAATGCCTCTTTGCCCCACCCAGCAGTTGCCCAACAGTAACTGATGAATGTGTGGATATAACTATCCCAGCTCCCACACTCCTTGAGCAGAATGACTAGGAGGTCTGCTTTGTACACGGGCTCCCTGAGTTTTCGAGAAGGACTAAACTCCAGGAGCCCATCCTGGTAACTTGGTTAATGATTCACTCTTTACTGACTTCCTGTTCTTCTCTGCCTTACACCGCTAAAGGTGCTTCCTGAGTTCACCTCCCCAATAAACGACTTGTGTGTGAACCCTTGTCTCGTGGTCTGCTTCAGCAAGAACTCAAAATAAAAAACACAAAGTAAAAAAAAAAAAAAAAAGAGAGAAAACACAAAGCAATCCTTCAAAAACTAAAATCCAGCAGAAGCTAAATCAATGCATTGAATGAACATATGAATGATCCACCCTACCCTGCCTCTAAGAGGAAGCAGCTCTGTTCTGGGATGACTAGCACCAGAAATGGGGGCTGCCCTCTCTCTCTAACTCTGGAGCATGAGTTCTTGACCCAGCACCCATGGAACAGCATCACAGGGTCTATGAATTCCCAGAAATTAGCTCCAGCATGTTTCTATCTCTGGGCTTTTTTTCTGAAGATACAGCCATAACTTTCATCAGATTCACTTGTGGATATATAACCTTTCAAAATGCGAACTTATAAATAAAGCTTTGGCGTTCTGGTGAACCATATAGTAGAGCAAGGTCCCTTTTATCTGAGCTGGCATCCAGCCAGATCCAGTAGGTGCAGAGAACGTGCATAGCATGTTGGCCCCCAGTAGCGCTGCATCATTTCCACTAGTCTGTTTCTAGCAACTTGCGCAGCCCAAAGTAATGGGAAGTCAGCACCCTTTCCCTGAAGAGCTGGGTGGTATATGTGCCCTTTCAGTCTTAAGTTCTGAATATTATTGGTTTTGAACTCTTTCTGGTGTTATTCCAAGTTCCTGTTTTGTGTAAACTCAGAAATTTTAAGAGATGTGGTACTCTTCAAAGGCATACTCTGCAAAAAAAAAAAAAAAGTCCTGTTACGTACTCTTTCTCCCCACTGCAGTAAGGTAGGTGTCTATCTAGTCCCTGTCCCAATCAAACATGACTGTAGAAGAGAAATACCAGAGGAATGACAGAAAACAAAGGCTGCTATTTTGCAACCCAAACATTCATAATCTATCAATCAATAATTGCCTACTTACGATATGTTAGAATTGGGACAAGATGAGATCGACGCTCCTCTTTCCTTGAATACATCCAGTTCTTCTGCGGAAAGGTAGCAGCCATGCGCCATCACTGTCTGGAGAGAAGAGTGTCCTGTGTGGAGTTTACCACTTAAAAATGCTTAAGTTAGTCCTCACTCACAACACATTATAGGTACAGGTAGAAGCTGCAACGTCTGTTTCTGTCGGCATGGACACGGAGATGTCTGCTAGCACGGTCACGAGAACATGATTACCCGTCTGTATAAAATCACTCGGCACAAGTCACATCTCAGAAAAAGCCTATATAAACATTGGATTACAAACAGTGTCCACCAATTTATAGATCTTATCTTTTTTACTTTTTAAATCTATAAAATAAGGAGGGTTGATCCAGGTCATCTACAGCATAGGACATCCCTCCAGTCTGAAGATATTATGACTCCTTCATCTCTACTTTAGTAAATACCCAAGCTACTTTCTTTTCTACATCTCGTGGGCATCTGGTGGGACTGTGCTTATTCCAATTTTAATCAAACTTTCTAGAAGTAAGCTTTCCTTTCTCAGTACGTGGAAGCTACAGGAGTGACCCTGGGAAGTTGTTCTTTATTTCTGCCCTAGTCAGATAGAGGCACCCATGGTTGTGACACATAACCAAACACACTTCAGTTATTTCATCACCTATATTTACATTTTCATAAAAATTAGGAAATGTAATACCTTATAAGCATAAATTCAGAAATCAAAATTGATCCCAGAAGGCAGGCACAGCACACATAAGAGACTTCTCTTAGTTTTTAGTCTCGGTAATATTTGCGGGTTTTCCTGAATAAGACTTCACTCTTTCAGAATTCTTTTTCCCTAGTACAGAACTTGAATCTGAATAGCTTTCTCCTTTGGGAGGCATGGCTTGGTGGCCACAGAATTATTATTAAAATACAATTTTCCTAACCTCTGTGCAAATCAAATTAGCATGCAAATAGAATGTTAATTTATTAATCACATGCAAATATATGTAATGGAGAATGATGGTTAAGGTGTAGCATTTATAAGACTTATGCTGAATACTAACCTTTCAAATTAGTCATATTCATATCTCCATTTACAAAGTTCCTAAGAACTTATTGGCTGCTGTAATTAAATTCTTGCAGTTTGCACATTTTATTGAAGGCCAAGGCCAAGGGGCAGACTGTTCTAATGAGGTCTCTCCTCACTCATATTAATTTTAATTACTTTAAAATATTTGATTATAGGAACAATACATGCTCGTACAAGCAATCTCAGAGTGTTTAAAAACAAAAAGGAAAAGGTCCTTCTGCTTTCTTCCTCAGGAAGAGTCACCATGAACGGCTAATGTGCATCTATCGGACATGCTTTTCTGAGCAAGCTTGTGCCCACTCCTGTGTGCCCGCACCTTGAATAACGTGGTGAGCCTGTGTGCCTCATGTTTTGTGGACATTGCATAAAATTCTAATCACGTATGTTCTATAATCTAAACAATCCCCAATGAGAGCCATTTTTTAACTTCCATATGTAATAAACATCCCTATTCATAGTCCTTACAGAATGGATCCTTGGAAATGATCTGTTAACTCAAAGGAACACACATTTACATTTTAATAAATACCAGCAAAGTGTGCTTGGACCAAATGGCATTCCCACCCTCAGTGAAGCCTTTACATTTATTTACTGGGATGAAAGCTCAGGCCCATTTTAAACTATGCACACACACGTATGCACACTCTGAGCTTCACTCTAGCCTGGGAAATGCATGCGTTTCATAGAAGTCAGAAGAGCACTACTGGGATTTAAAATTTAGATACCCATGCCCCATCTCACACAGCTTGTGTTGTGATGTGTAATTTACCTTATTTGTCAGAAGATTGTTTTTATCGTACACATCTGTATAGTTCTTATAATTGGGGTATAATTTTTCCACAGCTTTAACTTCATCAAGATTTTCACTTATATGGCTCTGCAAGAAAAGAAATAATACCTTCAATTTTTTAATATAAAATGCCATTAGAAATTATGCTTCCTACCCCAAAATAGTGTGGATGGTTTCTACTTGCCTATGTGAGGCACCACATAGAAAGACAAGGAAGACTGTACATGTGTTTTATTTAAAATAATCATATGATGAAGAAACTATGAATATGTAATTATATAAGCATGTAATGTTCTAACCAATGTGTAATATTCTTCCAACAAAGTATTTTCAAATTCCAAACTATAGCAAGAACACACAAAAATAAAAAGTATTCCTTGGAGAGAATTAAGAGCCTAGCTTTTTGCCCTCCTACCTCTTCTGGTGTTGGCCATTTAAGAAAAGAGTTCAGTGGAATTTGAAAAAAGAGAGCTGAATTTTAGCCAAAGTTCTGACCTAGGGTGAGCTTAGGGTGAGTCAGTTCTTTTCTTTGGGTCTCTATTTCCTCATCTCTCAAATAAAACAGTTGGGGTAGATAAGTAATTTTCCAAATTCTTTTAGCTTTGGTTGTTATTCTGCTAAAAATTCATAGACATCTAACATGTAAAAGGCATAAAGAAGTTGCCTCTCAGAATGAAGCAGGGTTGGGACTCTGGGACCCTGTCTCTATTCTGTCCCATTTTTGGGTAGCCAGAATGAGTTCTCCTGTAGAAAATAATTCAAAAAATAACTAAGCTAGACAATCCTGCAGTCATCTAGAAAGAGCCCATAAAAATCCACACGCAAGCAGAGCGAGCAAGTCCCAGCTCCCACACCAATCTTTCTCCAGGCACCGTAAAACCTGAGAGCGCATCATGTGTTTTTGAGTCACAACACTTAAATGTAACACACCTACCACTCTAGTGGTGAATAGATATTATGGGAAAATCTCACAAGCAAGTTACCACTCCCAAGAATTGCAATGCCATTTCCCTCTCTCCATGAGGTAGAGTATGCATAGCCAAATAAATTTAAAAAAAAAAAAAACCAGCAATGTTCCAAAAACAGTGTTCCCCCTATGGGATGAGCTTGAGGAAAGCCCAGACCACTGAAGAAATGCATGGGCATCAGATGAGGGGAAAGGACAAGCAGATGATTTGTGTCATTTTGATAAATTGGAGTAAATACACATACATACTCGTACAGACACACGCCCCCAGCAAGGATATACTTGCTTTTGTTGTATGTGGATGGGGTTCAGGACATACTACCCCCAACTATGGCATCTTGGCATGTTGAAAAATGCCTTATTTAGCTGAAGGAGTTTGAGACTGGAAGAAGGAGGAAGGTTATTCTGGTGGTCCCTGCCCCCACCCTTCCTTCCCTGAAACGGGTCATAACAGTCACAGGAGAGAGATGCCTGTCTTACACCCAGAAGACAGGAGCATCTTTATCTCTGAAGACAAAGGGAGACAAGAAGAATCTGAACAAACAGGCCTTGCTAAGTTTCCTACACTTACCTCCTATCTCTTAGCCTATAGCATGCCTCCATGACCATGTATTCTTCATAAAGCGTAGCAAAAACTATTCAGGTCTAACTGTTTCCCTGAGCTTTCATTTCCTATGAAGGCTCCATCACCTAAAACTTACATTAAATATATTTGCATGCTTTTCTTTTGTTAATCTATCTTTGTTAGTTTAGTTTTCAGACCCAGACAAGTACCCCAAGAAGGCTGTGGAAAACTTTTTTCTCCCCTACAACTGCGTGGGATTGAATCAAACATTCAAGTATCACAGACTGCAAAAAACAAACAGAAAAAGAGAATGGGCAGAGATGAGAATCATTAATAAGACCTATCAAGGTAAATCTCAAACAAAAACCCACCCTCCACCCAACAAATGATAAAGAATCAGTGTGCTGCCTTTCCCCTGACTTGCCCTTTTTTATAAGATAGCCAGCTCTTTAGAGAGGAAATTTTAGTCCAGTATGTAATGAAGCTGGGACTGGGCAGGGGGCGGGGCAGGGGAGCTCCCAACTTCCCACTTTAATCCAGCTGGAAGCTTAAAAAGTGTTTTGTTCCTAAATTGCAACTGTTTAATGACAACGTAAAACATACTTTTTTGTTCCTGATTTAAAATTAAGAAACTTGGAACAAAGGGTTTTTTAAATGCATTTTGTAAGGTGGAAATTAGGTTCTTGCTTTTTAAGTAATAGATGTTTCCTTCAAACATGAAGGATTTAAATGCTGAGAAAACATCAAATGAAAGAGAAGTAGACAAGAAATGCATTAAACGTATCCTACAGACAACAGGTAACCAGTTTGTCATGGAGCTTGCTGGGTTGCTTATGGTGGCCTCATCTCTGCATGCTTGATCAGAAACCACTGAGAGGAAAAGAAACTTCACGTTTCTTAATGGAAAAATTAAGGTGGATTTAGGTGACATCTGCAAAGGCCATAATTCTATATCTCTAGGAGATCTCAGTAGAAGAATTGGACACTACTGCCAGAATGCAGGATACTGAAAAGTCTTCCAGGTCTGGACACAGGCATGAGCAGGAGTAAAATACCCACCTGAATGCGTAAATCGTAGGTCTTTGCGATTTTTCCAAGTTCACTCATCAACCTCTCAGAGCAGGAAAGGGCAAAACGTGGTGTCACTATGGGCTTCACTCTAGGATACTGAAAATAGTTAACAACAGTTGGTAAGGAAACTATGGGTATCATGAATATGTAGCATGTCATACAACAAGGTGATTTTATGCCTTGGTATTTGGGAACAGTCCTCCTTTCTAAGCCTGGGTAGAAGTTCTGCGTTTCAGGGAAACAGCTCATGGTTAAGGACACAGGAGCGTACATTATGTAGCACCAAGTCCAATGGAAAAAGATCTTGTCCCAAATGATAGACACCCCCTGCTCCACATCCACAGGAAGGCTCAGTTGAGACCTACTCTGGTGGCCTTTAGGAAGAGAACAGAGAGGCAAAGGAGCACTTTTAAAGGAGAGGGCGGGGGAAACTAGGGGTGAGGCGGTGGCCTATCCCCCTTTCTGCATCCTGGGAAGGTGTGCTGACCACGGCACCCCTGAAGGCTGTTTAGTTGCAGAACTGTCTCTGATGTCACCTGAGGTGAGGGTCCGAGCAGGAAAGAAGAGCTCGTAGAGGGATGGTGAGAATAAGGATTCACCAAGCTCCACCTAAGTCTCCAAGATTAGATTGAAAGACATTTTCAGATTCCCTATGGTTTCCAGTTAGACTTCAAACGATGGTAAGGGAAGGGTCTGGCTTGCCAATCGAAGAGCCTGCACCGTGGAACCATGAACCAGCCTGCTGAGGATGGGGCAGGAAACAGCTCTGCCTCCCCAGGCTCAATAGCCACAAGGCCTGCAAAGGCAGGTGCCTGGCTGAGGGCCTGCAGGCATGTGACATGCCACACATACGTATATGGACCAAGGCAGCCTGTGGCAGGGGCATCAGGACTGGACACCACCTGTATGTCAGGTCCCATCAGGGCCTACAGCAGGCCAGAGCCAATATTAACATAGCCAACAAACACCATGCCTCAGTTTCCAGGTGCCCCCAATCTGTCCACAGCCATGCAGTCATCCCCTACCTCTGCAGAGACCAGTCCTATGGAATTAGGAGATCCCAGAGGAGAGGGAGAGAAAACCACCAGGAAAGCAAAAAGTGCCCGACCTCACTGAGCTGAGTTGACAGGTCCACTGTGAAAACAATTTGAAGTTCTAGGAAAACACTTCTGTACCACAGGATAAGCCAAACATACCCAGACTATTCTCTGCCAAGCAACTTCATAACAAATCCTATAGCTAAAACAAAGGCAATCCAAAACCAAACTGCGAACAAGTTTACTTACGTTCCTTTGGAGCATTTCTGACACAAATCTGAAAGAACACAACAAATGGGAAGTTAAAAATTTAGGCATTTAAAAAAATTTTTTTTATTAAGCATGAAAACATAGTCTTTCCATGTCCTGTTTCCCAAGCAAACATTTGCAACACTGCACATGTTTCACCACCACTAATTAGTGATTAACAAGTAGTAATTACTCTGCTTTCTCATTTGCAGAGATGGAGTGCAAAATCGCAGGGAAGCACAATTTTATCATCTAATATCAGCTGGGCTGTTCACAAGGGTTCCCACAGCACTCAAGCCATTCTCCCAGCCTGAGCTCGGTTCGGGGGAATATTGCGGTACGTGATGCTCCAGGGGTATCAAAGCCCTGGAGTCCTGTGCACTTGGAAGCATTTAGAAGCCATGGGGCTCTCTGCTCCTGATTTCCCTTAAGTGGAAGCTACTTGCTCACACAATATCCTCCTTTATTCCCAAGGTAGTGTCCTACTCCACCTGGATTTGGAGGAAGGCAGAAGAAAAAGGTCAGAGCTGGTTGTTCAAAATGCATGGGGGTGGGGGTGCAGATCTTACCAATTATAGCTGCATGGACGGTGGAATGAATCTGCATGGCCTACAAAAGGGCTAATTCTGCCCTGGCTGGTAATGTTTACTAGTCAGAGTGCCCTGCCTTCAGTGTGCCTTTGTTTCAGAATAAAATGTGAATTAAGGTTATTATGACCACAAACACAAATTCATAGAAAAGTAGAGCTGATGACCAATGGTAAGGGGAAGGTGTTGCTTCCTTATTCCTGGGAGCTGGTGGCAGTCCCTCAGCCTCCCGTTGAGGGCACACTCAGGTGAAGGAAGCCTGGGGAATAAAGAAAAGTGGGACTTCTAAAACTTGCATCGGGATATGTTTGGACTTGGAGAATATTTAAATCTAAAGAAATTTCTTGTATGTATATTTCTTGGGTGTTGAGTGTATACAACACAATTCCTTGTCAAATCCTTAAGGCACTATGAAAAAGCCATAAAAGCAATGTAGAAAAAGTACCAATTGGATCAGTAGGATATCCCTACATAAGATAAAAATCCGTGTTGTTCAAGGGTCAACTGTAATTTAATGAGTAGGCCATGCACACACTTAAAGCAAGTCCAATACACAGGAGAAGACCAGGTCTATAAGAGAGGACAAGGTAAGTCACTCACTTCAAAAAAGAATCCCTCTATTTATGTAGGGGTTTACCCTTGGACTCCTATAACAAGTTCCCAGAAGCTTTAAATTTGCTATGCAAAAATATTATTGGCATGCAACTTTTTTAAAGGACCTGGTGAATTTCATAAAGTTGGGCAAACCCACACTGCAACATTTGTGCACATTTCACCTGGGGCAGAGGTTTCCTCCCTGTCTCCCGCTCCATCAGTGCAGCCGAGGGGATGCCTTCCAGACAAATCAAGACAAACATACCTCTCTGTTTCCTCAATTGATTCCTCAGTGGTTTCCTTATATTCTGGAAAAGTGTCGTTCCTATCCATGTTGACTTTGCCCACAAATGCCCGCTGGCCAAATTTATCTGAGGCACACAAAAAGAATCTAAAGTCACATGTCTTTCCCATATAGTACCTCTTCTGAGACTTTCAAAAACTTAAAATCATTATGAAAACATAGGCGAGAATGTTAAAGATGATCCATTAAGAATAATAACAACAAAACCCCACTAAGATCTGTGAGTAGCAAATAGCCTTCCATCCATTGCTTCAACCACCACCTCCCCCACCCCCACTTCCAGGCTGGTCAGGCAATAACTGGGTGTTTTGCTCTTATTATTCAGCTTTTCCCTTTGCTTACACAGGTTGTCTATATTTTTACTCAAGTCATAACTATCCTTGTTCCCATATTATTATATGAAGAGGGGACAGCCTCAGGCCCTGGTGAAATGCTCTATTCAACATGCCAAGGTAGACATGTAGACAGGTGTAGACATGTCGACAAGTCTACACCTTTTTCTTCTTTATTCCTTCTCTTTTGTCCACGACTCATAATTTCCCTTCCATTTCCTACCCTTCCACTGTCCCATGGATTGAGTCCCTCTCTATACTTTTCTTCCATGTTACAGAAAAAGCAGCATGGTCTAGTGATAAGAAAAAGGGCACTGGAGTTTGACAGCCTTGGTTGGACTTGACTCCTTCTGCCTCTGTTACTTCCAGGATAGTGGATACTATTTGTTTAAGGTCTAAACAGCCATGTGTCCAGTGTCCTGTGCTACGTGCAGGGTTAGAAGGAGTACACCTGTAGCATACATAAAGTGTCTGGCACAAGCTTAGAAAAGATATTGTCGCTATTCTTAACTGTAGCTAGGCCAATTGTATTACCTGTAACAAAAATTGTATTTAGTCCTGCTAGCAGCTCTTAGCACTAAAGAACCTACTCCTCTTTAGAGGTTCTAGAGGAATTCTGTTTCATTTAGGAAGTTCAGTGTACTTTGGGCATTGTTAATTCTTTTTACAATGTCTCCACTTCTGTTACAAGAATCTTACAGAAGTCTTTCTGCCTCTCTCTTTCCCTGTAATTCATTTTAATAACTGGCTGTTAGATTACTCTTTCTTAAAACACCACCTTTATCACATATTTCATCTAGCTCAAAACCTTCTTTGAGTTTTTGATGCATATTCACAAATGAGAACATGATTTTGGATGCGCATTCTCTCTACAGTCTGAACCATCCCATCCACCCAACCTTCTCACCCACCCCACCCCATGCGATAAATCCTGCCCCCTGGTTCAGCTACTCTGTTCCCTGCTTCCAGTGTCCGCTACAGACATTTCTGCCTCCATGACATTATTCATGTCATTTCCCCTGTCTGGAGGACATTTTCCTCTTTCTCCATTTTATCTTTCCTTCAAAGCCAAGTTTTTAAATCTCTTCCTTTCCAGGAAGTCTTCCTAGATGTTCCAGTTCTGGGTTCTCTGTCTCCTCCCAAAACAGCAATAGTTATTTTTAGCATCATGCTTCAGGCCTTTGGCATCAACAACCTTGGTCAGCAAGCAGAAGCGTCATCATATCAGCCAACAGCATTCACTGAGCAGCTGCTATATGCCAGGCACTGTATTAGATACAAGTTTCAGAATCATCAACCTAATTCAAGTCCCAGCTCTGCTAATTAGCTGTGTGACTTGGGTATGTTTTGTAACCTCTCTGAGCATCAGTTTATCCACTTGAAACATGAGGATGTAGTAAGTACCTCAGAAGGCTGTTTGCAACTTAGCTGACATAATGCATGTAGAGTGTTTTGTGTGATGCCAGGCGTCTTAGTAAGAGCACTACCGCTGTTCCTGAAGTTACTAATCAATGCGTGTAGTTGTTAATCAATTAGTCCTATCTGTCCTATCTGTCAGCTCAGGGGCAGAGACTGTGTTCTGTTTCATCTTGTTCCCAGAAACTTGCACAGTGCCCTGAGCCTAACCAACAGCCAAGATATGTCTGTTGACTATAACACACTGTGGTCATCACCAGAATTAATAAACCCACTCCAAAAAGCCTTAAATTAATACACATCATTCTGGAACCAAAAATCATAAGTAAATAATCACATTCTTAAATAATAAAAAACATTCAGGGGCCAGAGTAATACACAGACACCTAATTATTTGCAAGAAATGCAATGCTCAAATTCCAGCAATTAAAAGCCAAGTCTGCCCACAAGAATAACTCACTGCCAGAGATGGTCTGGCTGGCTTTGTTGGATGTGCCCATAAATCATGCTTTCATCTCCTCACCTGTAATTTCCGCAAGGAGCAGAGATGAGTCAGTGTAAATTGTTGCAAAGTAGCAAGCTGTGGTTGTTCCATTCTTCAGCGTTCTTCTCTAAAAATAAATCACAAAAACCAGGAGTCGCATGTGCCAAGAAAGTCACGTGGAGTATACAGATGAAAATAGAATTCTAGTTTTTAATTTGAAAATGTTTTTATTTAAAGGCATGTCATCTCAATATGAAATACAGTTAAGGTAAGTGGCAGTACTGACATTTCAAAAGTGTGAGCTGGGGAAGTTAATACTTTTGAATTCCTAGATTCATGCGGTTCTGTTTTGCAGAATTCATAAAAAGTGATGCTAATTAATTCTTTATCTTTTAGGTTTGTATAAGCATATGCAAAATTTATTGTATATAGGAGTGAATAAATGAGATTTTTTCTGTCTATTACAGCGTAAAAGAATTCAGGCAGACTTCTAGTTCATCCTGCCAGATTGGTCACATGTATCTATGTCTCTTCCTGAGTAAATTTCCACTAAAATAAAAGAGTACAAAAGTTATTACCCAACAAGAAGAACATAGTAAGAGACATGAACAGAAGAAAAATCTCAACATCCCCTTGGAAGACAATGAATATGGATGAGAACCTAAGTGCAACTTAGGAGGAGAAAGAGAGAGAAGCATGGGGTTGTTAACAGGGAATTGACTCAAAGTCTATCTACAGATGATGAAGCCTTGGCAGGACCCTCTTCCCATCACACCTAATCTGTTCCTTGCGAGAAAGATGCACTCTTTGTAGAAATTGGATAGTATTTAGAGGATAAAAGCCCCAAAGGACAAGATGGGACACAGGGCTGAAAAGAAGTTTAAGAGCAAGTCTGGCTCATCTCCAGGGTCCCTCAGTCAGCTTGCCCAGATTGCCACACATAGTACACCCACCACTCCTGGCAGGACTGAAGGACTCTTACTTAGAGAAGATGAGTATCTCTACAAGAAAGACATCCTTGCAATGACAAGTGGGGCCCACAGTTGAAAAGGCTGTTCACTACCTTCACTGTTTCTCCTACACTGAAGTTCACTAGTAAGCAAGAACTACCCTCACCCAGATCTTCCAATTGACATCTTAGGGCATCAAACTTAAGTATGAACATGTGCTCAAGCTTCAACAGACACTGAAGGAGAGCTGCTGTGAAAAGGAGGAGGAGAAGGAAAAATTCTGGAAAAAATGTTGGAGAAAACAGGGTCAGAAAGAAGTGAGATTAAAAACAATATGATTAATCTTCTGAAAGAATTAAAGAAGATATCGCATCCATCAGACAAGAATAGAATGCTATGAAAATCAAAAAACAAGAGTTGTACAAAAGTAAAAGTTTTATAAGTGAAATTTGGAAGTCAATAAAAGGGTTGTGGGATAAATTAAAAGAGAATCCCTGAGAAGAAAAACACTGAACTTAAATAACAGGGAAGAGCATGCCCCATATCTCAGACAGCAGTCTCTACTCCACATCAGCCAATTGTTGAAAAAAGCAAATGAGAGCCCAGTGATGTCAGTCAGTACCAAAGGACAAGAGAATTTGAAAAGCTGGAATTTTATGTCAATCTTTTCAAATTTTAGGACACTTTGCACATGAAATAAAATTCATCTGGCTGCCAATAGAAGATGATTAGAACCTGTCAGCAACAGACAAGGATGAGCTGTCTCTCAGAATCACAAGTCCAGGAGGAAAGCTGATACCATGACACAAACATCAAATTCAATCTCCGGTTACTCCTGAAGTGCCTGCAGCCTGTGTACTCAGTAAATATTTATTGAATGAACACCTGAGGAAGCTGAATGACTAAGCAACAAGAGACATAAACGAACTAAAATTAGTGTTCATAGATAAATAGAATAGGACATGATGTCCTTGAAAGAGGGCAGGTCATTATAACAATAGAGTGAATCAATGACTTGCAAAATTGGACTAGGGAGTTCTTGAAGAATGTGATACAATAGGCATAAAGAAACTTTTTTGGACTAAGAAAAATCTTCTAAAACTGGATTGTGGTAATTTTTGCACTTTGAACCTTAAAATTAGTGAATTTGCAATATGTAAATTATATCTTAATGAAGTTATTTTTAAAAGAAAAAAATGAGACATAAAAGCATATACAGAAGTTTCAACATTTTTCTGATAGGAGTTACCAAAAAAAGAGAAGATTGAAGGGAAGAATATATTCAGAGAGAAAGAGAAATTCCCTAATTGAAAGATAGACAGGAGTTCTCATATTGAATGAACTACATATTAAAGATAATGAACTGAAAAAAGTCTATAAGTGAAATTTCAGAATATCCTGAAGGCCAGCAAATTAGCCAGAATGGAATGAGAATCAGATTTACACCAGCACATTGGATGCTGATGGGCAAATCATTTCAAATACAATTTTCTCTATGATGAAAGCATACCATTTAACAGTCAGAACAAAGTAAAAACATTTTTAATAATTCCAGGATTTGAAATGTTTATCACCCACTTTACTGAAAATGAATTATCAGAGCTATATTTCAAGAAAATAAAGAATCAATCTAAAAGAAAGGGGATCCAAATAGCTACAGAAAAAGTAAAACTTGGAGGAGACTTCTGGTCAAGATGGATGCATAGGTAAACATGGCTCACCTCCTCACTCAACCATAGCAACAATTACAACTAAAATACAAAATAACTATCACCCAGAATCATCAGAAAATTGAATAGTATGGACATCTGACAACCAAGAAATTAAAGATGTCACATTCATCCAGATGGGTAGGAGGGATGGAGATGCCAAGATGCGTGGAGACACATGGAGATGTGGAAATGCAGAATGGGCAGCCCCACACCCCCAAATGGTGGGTAAAAATTAGAAGAATACCTCAGGAGCGAAGGATCCCAGCCCCACACCAGACCACCCAGCCCAGGTTCCAGTGCCAGGAAGATAAGTCCCCATAACTTTGGGCTGCAAAAACCAGTGGAGATTGGGGCAGCTGAAGAAACTGCAGGATTCCCTGAAGTCTCCTCTTAAAGGGCCTTCGATGACTTAGGACTTACACAGACTAACTCCCTCTGGACTCCAGCACTGGGGCAGTAGATGGAAGAACACCAGTGGCATTCAGGGAGAATCTGAAGTATCTGGCATTGGGGAAAGTACCAGGGGACAGCTTCCTCCTAGACAAAACTCCAGAGGCCAGGCAGTGGCATTGTCCCCTTTCTGAGCCCTCCTCCACACACAGAGCACAGAGTAGGGACACACTATCAGATATTCCATCATCCTAGTTCGTACAGGTTGCCCCTCGCTGGTGATTACCTAAAGCTCTGTCCCATTCAACTTAACTGGTGTGTTTTTCTACAATAGGCCATGCTACTAAGACAGGGAGTCAAAGTAGCTCTACCTAATACATACAAACAAACACAGGGAGGCTGCCAAAATGAGCAGACAAAGAAATATGGCCCAAATGAAAAAATAGAACAAACCCCCAGAAAAAGAACTGAACAATAAGGAGATAAGCAATGTATCAGATGCAGAGTTCAAAACACTGGCTATCAGGATGTTCAAGGAACTCATTGGATATTCAACAACATAAAAAAAGACCCAGGCAGGAATGAAGTTTACAATAAATGAACTAAAAAAAAATTACAGGAAACTACCAGTGGAGTGGATGGACCCAAGAATCAAATCAATTATTTGGAACATAAGAAAGAAAAAATACTCAATCTCTGAGTATTACTCTAAACATAAAACAGTGGTATATCTGGACTTTTTGATACTATAGCACCTTGACAATATATAGATTTTGACAATATAGCATGTAACTATATTGGAATATTGGGTATAATTTTCTTAAATTTCAGTATGAAAAATAGATACGCTTTATTTCCCTTAACAATCACACTGTCTGATTGCTTGATTAACAATCACTGTGTGATTTTTTAAATCACACAGACAGTGTAGAATTCAAAACTGATTTCCCTCTGTGGGTCAGCTGCTAGACACTTAAAGCCAAATTTGTGACAAATAAACGTGGCATACATTTACCTCTTGGTTTTATTTTATTTTTCCTCTCCTCTTTTCTCCTTTACCATGATTTTGTGATTCATTTTCTTTTGTTGGGTACTATGCAATTTTAAGATATCTCAAACCATTTTTAAAATAATTCAAGGTATTAACAAATTCTGAAAATAAAAAGATTTGGTGTGGTTAACACAATTCATTAACACGATGCACCAGCAACTCCACACACAGCTTTAGTCCTTCTCAGTTTTTCCAGTGTCATGTGGACGCATGCTAAATATGTAAGATCCACAATTACACTGAATGTATAATTAAGTGAGGCAAGTGTCTAAATGATAGCACTTGTTTTTATTCTTTAGGGCTTGAGCGATGTAAGACCGGAGAACTGGCAGGATAGCTGGTCACAAAATGTGGCTTGTAATAGTGTCACCATCACATAGCCATCACTTTAGGAGAAAATTCATCAATGGGTCCAACAAAAATGCAGGAATATTCAGACTAAGTGTCCTGAATGGTAAGAGGTAGTGGTCAGATATGAAGGTATTTGCAACTTTAATTCTCAATTGCAGAAGCTGTTTCTGGTTGCTAAATAGATTGGGCATAGGATTGGTATAGAAAGACCGGAAATGATTTTCTGAGAGAGTGAGAGGAAGGACATTTTCAGAGCCTTCAACGTAGGGTTGGCACACACCAGTCACCATTCAGTGACTGAACTAGCCTCATAGCTCCCTCTAGTGGTGATAATGCTGGTCACATTCCCATATGCCCTGTAATGGAAACATCCTATTTTCCCTCCTTGTGAAGCTACCAAAATAGCATGACATCCTTATGACTGTAATTTAAATTTTTAATTTTACATTTTCTTGGGTATTTTTTAAAGCAAACACACAGAGTGCTTACCATATGTCAGGCACTATTCTAAGAGCCTTACAAATATTAACTTGCCTGATTATTACAACAATCCTGTGAAATAGGCACGATCATTATCTCTACTTTTTTTTACAGATGGGAAAGACGAGTTGCAGAACTTTCCAAAGGTTGTGCAGCTATTCCATATGGTTCCCAGAACAGTGTTGTGAATTACCAGGAGTAAGAGAACACACATATGCATTAAACCCAAATTTAGTAAAGTAAAACACAAAAAGTAAAAGACAGAGAGTCATGAGAGCCCACCAGATTGGGGGGTTGGGAACTCAAACTCAAGTCCTCTCTTTGCTAGTGACAAACTGTGTAGTGAGGTGGTCACAAACTCACTGGGCTGTGAAAGACTGAGAAAATCTCAATAGTCCATTCTAGCCTTAACTGCCTGTGTTTTACACTTAAAATTTGCCCCAAGAAATGAATGTTTCTGCAGGTGACAAAACATAGTACACCTAGTCTCACAAGCAGGATACTTACGACAACTCTAGTGTATACTTCTTCTGCAAAATCATTGTTCTTGAATTTGAGTTCTGTAGGAAATGTATACTTGGTCAGCCACTCCAGAAGCTGCAGGTCCATATGACTCCCAGCAAAGTAATACTGAGGGGCATGGATGTGTGTATCAACCAGCCCAGGCATGAAGAACTCACTGGAAATGAAGGTGAGAGAAAAAGAATTTAATAGCATCTGTAGTCATTTTCCGTATCTTTAAATCATGTTTTCTCTTGGCAATGATTGAACTGTTCACTCAAATAGGTTTAGAGCTGAAGCCATCAGATGAGTAAATTCTCCTCTTATTTAGAGATCAAGAAATCAAAATGAAGCTCTGCCCAGAAAGACATAGCTCCTAACTTGAATGGCTGGTGTGAGGTTAACCACAGATGAAGAAGGGAGGGAAAAGCACAGCACTGGACAGAAGCAAAGCAGTCAGAGCACAAGAAAGGAGTGAAGCGATGCTTTCACTCTTTGACTTTGTTCTCACAAGTTACGGTTGTCACAAGTTAGGGTTATCTTTTTTCCCATGACAGGGGAAAAAGATAAGAGAGGAGGTCTTCAAATCTTCTAGAGCCGTGCTGAGGAATTAGACACGAGCCACTAAGGATAACTGAAGAGGAGATGTGAAAATACCATTGCAACATTAGGTGAAGCTTCCGATCACTCCTGCTGTTACCCTGATCCACCAATTAATCTTTACATTTCTATGGACTCTCCTAACAAAAAACCCTCATGATTTCTAATCATGTTTCTAAGAGTTTTCTGGAAAGATGTTTCTAAGAGTTTTCAGAGGCACTACCCACAGAATTGAGGTAGCCCAGTGCTAAGAGATGTTTAAAGCTTTTTTTAAAGAACTATTTCTGTTCATCAGTCTGTATTGTGTTTAATGTCATCAAAAAAGATATTTGTTAAAGGATATTATGTACCACCATCACCCCAAATAAATATTATTTTTATATATATAAAGGATTTGAACTTAAAACTTGACCTAATAAAAAATCCCTTATACTACCAATTCAAATGTACACCACTTCAGTGGAGAACAAATAAAGACATAGGTATCTATAAATGCTTTATTTTTAAAAAATGATAACTGGGGATGATAACAATAATGATACTGATGATGGTGACAACAGGTAATATTTGCTGAAAATGTACATGTACTGGGCACTGGGCACAGCATTCAACGTGCATCATCTTATGTGCTCAGTACAGGGGTTTAGTGTATACATTCTTGACTCAGGCTGCCTGATTTTGAATTCATGCCCCACCATAAACCAGCAGGGGGATATTTGACATGTAATTTCGTCTCTCTGCGGTTCAGTTTCCCCCATGCAGAATGGAGATAGGAGTGCCATGACAGGGCTGTTGTGGGGATGGAGTTAGCATGCGTAAAAACAATACTTAGAGGATGGGAAACACTCAAAAAATATCAGTTGTGATGATGATGATGTAGTACTCACAACAAATCTATGAAGTAATATTGTTATCTTCATTTACATAAGAGTAAACTGCAGCTCAGGAAATTTAAGTAGCTTGAAAAAAGTAATTATTGAACTAGTCAACTAGACTCAAACCATGGCAGTTGTGAGTGACCTAGGACCCTTGGTCATTACCCTCCATGTGTCAGAACTGTAACCATTTCAGAAATGAAGAGTAGTGACAACTTGTAAGCAAGGCAAAAAGGCAGTGCTGAGGGGGCATGTAGAGAGGGAGGATGAAACATGGATTCCCTGTAGGTATTAGTCACTGACTTCTTCAAGCCTTGCATCTTTTATTGTCTCCACCATCATAAAATGGAATGGAAGTGAGACTTCTTCATATACTTTAATTGTTCAATCAAATATTATTTCCCAAGTTTCTAATATGTTTTAAAATCTATACTAAGCATTGTGGAGTTTTTAGAGAAATAAGGCATCTTGTGGTCCTCAAAGAGACTATAACCTAGTTAGGAGATTAGGGGTGAGTAAGGGCTTTGTGTGTGTGTGTGTGTGTGTGTGTCTGTGAGAGAGAGAGATAGGAGGTGTAAAAAAAGCGATACATATAGTGGTCAAAGTATAAAGGGTTTAAGTGAGCAATTTCATGTTTAGTAATTTACCCAAATGAAAAAAAAAGAAAAAAAATGTTCATAGCAGCTTCAAGTTGGAAACAATCTAAATAACATAGGAAAATGGATAAACTTTGGTATATTAATACAATGGAATATTATTCAGCAATGAAAAAGAATGAACTACTTACTGCTATACAAAACAGTATGAATGCATCTCAGAAACATTATGATGGGTGGACAAGTCCAGACACAGAAGAGCACATATTGAGTTATTCCATTTCTATGACATTCAAAACCAGGTAGAAATAATCTATGTGTCAGAGACCAGACAGGGGTTGCCTATGGGGGCTGAAGCGTGACTAGAAGGGGCACAAGGCAACTTTCTAGGATGAGAGGAATCTTGATTGGCATGTTGGTTACATAGGTATATATTTATAAAACTGTATTAAATTGTATACCTAAGACCTATGCATTTTACTATATCAAATGTTTTCTAAATAATAACAATAAAAAGTTTTTTAGAAAGGGTCTTGAATACTCAACTTAGTGAGTCAACCTATATTTGTTATTCTATAGCCAAGAGTAAAGGAATCATGAGGACATGTATTTCTCTATTTTTTATTTTCTTTGTCAGAACTGTAACATATTAAACATCTGGTTTAGAAGCTTTGATGGTGGTGGGCATGTGTGAAAAGACTCTTTCAATCTCTCAGACATAAGATTTCTGAATAGCAATTATGGTGACAGAAAAAAAGGAAAAGGATAAATATAAGAGAAAGAACTTCATCTTTAATTAGGAAGCAAAGGAGAGAAATGAGTCAAAAAGAATAAGTTTTGAGCATGTGAGGCTGAACACACGACATAAAGTCAAAGAATTTAGAAGAAAATTCCATTTGAGAGAATGGTGATGTCATATTAAGCCTTGAGTCAAAGTACAACCCTCAAGTTTTTGAAAAGCAGTTGGAAATGTGAGCAAAGAGGTCACAGAAGAGTTAAAGATAAGATTCAGATTTGAGAGTCTCTTCTGTGTAGGGAACCCTAGACGCTGGTGGTGCCAGCGGTTTCTGTAGAAGGAAGAATAGAACTAAACCTTGAGCAGTTCCCTCCTTTTCCCGCTCTTTGGCAGTTGGACACAACAAGGTTTATTTGTGCTGCTTGTTTTTTTAATTGATTTTATTGTTTTTTAATTGACTTTATTGTGGTTTTAATCGTACAGTTCTATAATACATCACCTATATATTGTATTGTGTTCACCATCTAAAGTTTAATCTCCTATCACCATTTGTCTCCTGTTTACCCTCTTCTACCTCTCTCCACCCCCTTTTCCCTCTGGTAATCACTATACTGTCGTCTGTGTCTATGAGCTTGTTTCATTTTTTACTTTCTTGCTTAATTCCTTCACCTATTTTGCCTAGCCCCCTAATCACCCTCCCCACTGACAGCTATCAATCTGTTCTCTGTATCTATCAGTGTATTTCTATGTGTTTATTTTGTTAATTAGATTCCACATATAAGTGAAATCATATGGTATTTGTCTTTCTTCAACTGGCTTATTTCACTTAGCATAATACTCTCCTGATCCATCCACGCTGTCACCAGAGGTAAGGTGTCCTTCTTTTTAACAGCTGTGTAGTATTCCATTGTGTAAATAAATGTACCAGGGCTTTTTTAGCCACTCATCTATTGATGGGCACTTGGGCTACTTCCAAATCTTGGCTGTTATAAATAGCACTGCAATGAGCATAGGGGTATGAATATCTTTTCAAAATAGTGTTTTGGGTTTCTTTGAGTATATTCACAAAATCTGAAATTAACCCACTAGAAGAAATCAACAGCAGGTTGGATAAAGCTGAGGACTGAAGCAGTGATCTAGAGAACGAAATAACAGAAAACACCTGTTCATGGGTGAGGTTAACGCTCAGGACAGACCTACATCACAGTATATGAGGCACTGTGCAGGGGCTGCCCCCAGAGGCAGAACTGCTTCTAGCAGGATCTGATGAGTCAACCACAAGAAACATATTTTGATGAAATTATTTTAAAAAACTACTAGAAGCACTTGGAACATAAAATTATAGCTCAAATGCACTTTTGGAAATAGGTCTTACCTAACTAATCATGCTATCAGAGCAACTGCTCCCCAAAGCACCCTCCCCCCCCCCCCCCCCCGACAATGATCTCTACCATGCTGTATTTCCTCTACAGAAGGTACACCACCCATCACTGTCACACTTATGTGCCTGTGCACTTGTTTACGCGTGTTCCCCGGGAACTGTAAACTCTGCGAGGGCAAAGACTTAGTAAACAATTTTCACCCTCAGATCCTAGTGTGTACATACTAAGCACAACAAATATTTGCCGAAGGATTAAACCAAGGAAGGCAGCCTCTAGTACTCAAAACCTCTGTTCTGTCCTTCGGCTCCCATCTTTATCTATCTCCTCCTTCACACCTCACCCCTTAAAAACTTTAAAAAGCCTCTCTGGCTCTCGAGGCAGGTTTCTTATAATTTGAGACGAGTTAGTGACATCCACAAAGGGGAAGAAGGTGGCAACCACTTACTGGCGGCTCAGTTCTCTTACATCACACTGCTTGAAGCTCCATTCTTTGGCCAGCTTTTCTTGTTGAGATGCTTCTTCTAAAAACACTATCTTTAAAAGAAAGAAAGGAAAGAATCACAAGTTAATGAACCGTACATAGTTGCTCATTGCTACTAAATACATAAATCTTTTTAAAAGAGACTATACTGTAGCTGAGTTAATATGCAAAGGTATTTGATATCAAATGGGATTGAGCTTAGAGGCAAAAGGCAGTTGTTTGCCTTTGGCTGCCCAACGAAGTAAATTGCATGTTATTTCTCCTTTTCTGCCATTCTGTAGATATAAGTAAGACTTCAAAAATTCCAATTTTAAGATACAGGGTGTTTAAAAGGGCTAATTGATATTTATTTCTTCCCCACCCTTGAAAATGATTCAAGGAACAACTGTTTATAAACAGTATACCTCACTGCAGAGGACTAAAAGATTTTTGTTAGGCTATTATGGGAAACTCAAGTCCAGAGTACTGCAGTAGTGCATCATGGGCTAATTTATTAACACTAATAATTGCTCATAGTTGCCTGACAATTGAATCTTAGCATGAACTAGGCTGATGTTCTGATACTAGTGGTCTGCAGTATTCTTCTAGTACTACGTCTCAGACACGAACATAGAGATTGCTCCTGTTAGATTTGTGAGGTCTGAAGCCCATGGGCTGAAGGGTGGAAACCTGGACGGGTCTCCTAATCTCGCTTGGTCTGGTTTCCCCTCTGCAAACAGCGGGTACCACCAGTACATACTTCACAAGGCTATTGTGAGGCCTTGCGATCATTTCAGTAAAGAAGTTAGCACACCCTTGGAATATGTTAAATGCTAGATACATTATACCTGACACTGATAATTTTTTAAGTATAGTGTGATTGCTTTCTCTATAAAAATGGCTTGCAAAGCAAGATAGGGCAAGGAAGAAATACCTTGTTTCATTTTAAATGCAAAACTGTGAGAATAAACATTTCATGGAATATGAAATGCTGAAAAAAAACTGTAGATAAAATGTATCTAATTAATTAGAAGTAAGGCAATATACTGCAAAAAATAATTTGTAGAACTAAAAATAAAATAAATGTTAACTTCCTTATTCATTAAAGATACCCTTTCTTAAAAATTACAATATTTTTAGAAGAGAAAATGAAGACATAATTTCTACAAATTAGGAAAAGTAATTTGATGATTCAAAAAATACATTCAAGTAAATAAATATCAAAGCAGACACAAATTTAATCAAAACCCACAAAAACAGAATTTATTATTTTATCTCAGAACCAATTTACTATTAAAGCAGTTAATCAATTATTAAATATTTATAAAACGCAATATTTCCACATTTGAAAATATATTTGAAATAAATGACTTTGAGAAAAATATAAAGAATCAAAATATATTCCAGAGAGGTAGGAAAACTGAATGGACTAACTCCAGAAGAAACTGAGAAGTTTTACTAACTCTTTAGGAAATCGTATGGTTCACAACCATGCTGCCTAATAGAAATGTAATGTCCATCACAAGTGCACATGTAACTTTAACTTTTCTAATAGCCACATTAAATGTTTGAGACAAAACAGGTAAAATTAATTTTAAAATGTTTTATTTAACAACATAGGTGGCCATGATAAAAGATTATCATGTCAACATGAATCAACATAAAGTTATTAATTTTATTTTGGTGGGGATATTTAGTCTTTAAATTCCTGGGGGTATTTTGCATTTGCATTTAAAATATATTTCAACTGGGTAACTAAATTTTCAGCAGAAATATTTTACCTGTATAGTTAGATTTTATATAATTTACAATAAGTAGATACACATACCCAGATTGATCCAAAAACACTTAAAAGATTTCCAAAACTGAGATGAATATCAATTCTTAAATGGAAAATTAAATTTAAATAAAAAAACAAGAAATTAAAAAATTAAAAACTTTAATTCATAGTCTTGTCACATTTCAAATGCTTAATGTACTGCATTGGACAGCACACATTCAGAGAATTTCTTAGCTAATTTCTTTCCAGCTTACAAAGAACAGATAATATCTGTACAGGGTAAAGAGTCTCAGGGCATGGAAAAGAGTGGACACCTCTCCATTTTTATAAAGCTAGCAAAATCCTCATACAAAGCCTGACAAAGCACACACAACACATTCATAAACACATGCATGCAAACAGAGTGAAAATTACAAGCCAATGTCATCTGTTATTTCATAAAATAGATGCAAAAAAACCCCCAATGACATGCTGGCAATAAAAAGCAAAAGTAATTAAAATAATAATTTAGAATGTCTGCAACATGTAAGCCTCAATTATTCTAGCCAAACATGACACACCTCCTATCAATTTACAGATTTTTTTTAAATTATATTTTATTGATTATGCTATTACAGTTGTCCCATTTCTCCCCCATCATTACCCTCCACCCTTCTACAGCAGATTTTTATTAGTTAGTAAGAACCCAACTCCTTAAAGACCACTAGAATAAACCCACTCACTCTCTTTCCTGTTCTCTTCAGCTGACATTCAAGTTAGAATTCACCTGCTCCTCACATAAACACTGAGGATCTTGATCTGTATCATTTTCATAAAAGCTTTGTCCTTCTTTGTCCCTGATTGAGCTCCCACTACTCTCCACTTACCAAACCCTTCACTGTGACCCTATGTTTCTGCCCTTCCAAAGCAGCAAACTCCCCTTTGTCTTCATTGTAAGTTCTGAGTTTCTCCCTCCTAACAGCTGGGGCTCTACCCTGAGGACATGGCCTCCCCAATGCTTCTCAAATGGCAGGTGTTCACACAACAGGCTTAGACAATGAGTTTGGTGCATTCCGTAGCCACCATGGCCATTCCCAAACCATTTATCCTGCAGCTCCTTGTAAATAAATAAGGCTCCTTCAGCTTTCAAGAGCATCTTTTGCTTCTTTTTGTTGTTCTGCTTCACTAACCTTTCTCTCATTGCTCAAACCTGTTGACACCTGCCTCACACCTTCTCTTTAAGCCCTTTCTTACTTATAATATCAACATGGACAACCCTTTTGACACCATGGCCTGCTATTTCCATGAACTTCACATTGTAACTGCCCCACCTCCAAAACTCCCAATTCACATGTCTGATCAAAATTTCTTCTTTTACTTGTTTGCCATTTCAACTCTAACCAATCTTCCACCTTAAAAAGTCTTCCCTTTACCTTCTCCCCTCCATTTTTTTTCAATCCATTAGCGGTCTTCTTTCACCATGTCCCTTGTACAGCTTGGATTCTACCATGTATTAGTTCATACTGCTTATGGCTTTTAGTCAACATACATCTGAGAAAAGTTCAACCCTAACTAAACACAACTGTCTCCTTCTCTGGGGGGCACATGATAGATGGAATAACCAAGCATTAAGGAGCACATCAAATGTGCTCCTACCAATGCCTGTGCCTGACATCCAAAGATATTTCTCTAGCACTGTGGTCTTTACTTTTGAGAAAACTTATAGAAGACCTAATTGCTTATCCACTGAGAGATTATAAAAAATATTTTTGATGATAGATTAATACACAATTTTTATCAAATAACTCAGAAGGAGTCCAAAGAATAGAGATATTGCTATAAGAAACTCCTCCCACCCTCATCTTTGATTTATGTGAAAATAACTCTCAGCATTTATTTCTATAAAAGTAAAAATGAGAAAAAATGATGGTGCTTGTATCTCATTCATTCTACCAAGTAACACTCATCTATGGATATATTTATCTAGTTGGAGAAAAATAAAACAGACTTTCAATTTCACATTTAACAAATTATTTTTCAATACATATAATATATATTTTTAAATTTCCTCATGGACCCAGGAAATTTTAAACATTTAAATTTATGTACACAATTTAATTGCACTGGTTGATCAATGAAACTAGATTGTATTAGCACAACTCTGTAAGGAAAGTTGAATATAACTGGTAATTCAATAACAGAAAAGAACTATATAGCATTTCAGATCATTAAAGACAGGTAAGCTCATGATTTTTAGAATAGTTTAAGGTAGATATGAAATCATTACTTTTCACTCCATTAAGTACATTTTAAAAATAATGTCAGAGTGTCCATCAATAGATGAATAGATAAAGAAGTGTTGCATATATGCAATGAAGTATGACTTAGCCATTAAAAAAAGAATGAACTTTTGCCATCTAGAATAACGTGGGTAGACCTAGAGGGTATTGTGCTAAGTGAAAAAAGTCAGACAGAGGAAGCCAAATGTCATATGATTTCACTCAAATGTGGAATCTGAAAAAAAGCAAAATAAACAAACAAGCAGACCGGAAACAGACTCACAGATACACAGAACATTTTGAGAGTTGCCAGATGGAAGGGAGATTGGGAGAATGAGTGAAAAAGGTGAAGGGATTAAAAAGTACAAATTGGTAATTGCAGAATAGTCATGGGGATGTAAAGTACAATACAACATAGAGAATATAGTCAATACTATTGTGACAAATATGTATGGTATCAATGGGTACTAGATTTATCAAGTTTATCACTTTGTAAGTTATATATACTATATGTTTAATCACTGGTTTGTACACCTGAAACTAATGTAATATTGTAAATAATCTGTAGCTTAATAATAAAAAATATTTTAAATGTAATGTCACAGTTCAATTTTACATGTATATATCTACAATTTGCCAGAAATTATGAACATTATACATATTTAAATTTTATAAAAATTTTGCATATGAGCTTTTAAAATATGAAAGCATATAAAGCTTTTCAAAATTCTTTTAGGGGCACATTAGCAAAAAACATGCCAAGCATTTCTCTAGTCAACCCATATTCTAGCTTTCTACTTTGATGATTTTAAATCCACTCTCTCTTCAAATCTCTGCCCCCTGTTACCCCCAAAATATACACTGTACATATACAATACCGAAAAACTGAAAACTATTTCAAATCAGTCATTAAGGGATTGGTTAAATCGACTAAACACTGCAGGAGTTAAAGTGACAGTGAGGACATGTATGTATTGAATGGAAAATTATCCTCAATACAATCTTCAGATATTTTTTTAAATGAAGCTTGTGAGATAACATGAATGGTATGATCAAATGTTTTATAAGAATATGGTGTCTTGGATCTAAATGTTGACGGTGGTTAATATCTCTTTATAATGGATTTGGGGGTCATTTTTGCTTTCCTCTGTACACTTTTACAATTTTACCTTTTACAATTTTAGTTTACAAATTGTTAATAATAAATGCTTTATTTTAGATAAAACTTTAAAGTCAATTCCATTTTAAATGCATATAAAAATGTAAAGTAAAAAATATATAAATACATAATCTCCACTCAAATAGCCTAAAGTTGGGTAGTTAAGACATGCAGATAGATAATGAACCACATGGGGAAGGAATGGTGACCAGATGGGAAGGAATGGTGACAGAGTGCAATGGGCCCCTCAGTTCCTTCCGATGGACAGACCGTGGGCATGGTCGATGAAGGTTTCAAAGAAGGGCAGAACTTCAACAATGATGGATAGGATTTGACACTTGATGGGCACCCAGGATTAAAGAGAGAGGGATGGAAGAGGTAAATAACGATAGAAGCAGAGGCACGAAGGCCAAAAGCCACAAGATGTGTTATAGATATGAGTGTGCTTTACAACGGCAGGGCACTGGGTCAGGAAAAGCTTTAATTCACAACTCAAGTATTTCATAGGTTTTTTCTTGCTCTTATTCATGTATTTACTCAACAATTACTGCCCAAGTGCCCCTTGTGTGAGAAGCAATATTCCAGGGAGTAGGAAGAAAAAATTAATAGATGAATATAAGATATATTACATATATAATAAGTGCTATGATACAAAATAAAACAAGGTAAATAGATGAAATAAAAAGTGGGGTGTGGTGTTCTTTCTGAGAAATAATTTTGAGCACAGGTTTGTGTGAAGGGAGGAAGTGAACCACTAGGGTATTTTCAGAAAAGCATTCCAGAGAGAACAATCAATACAAAGTCCCCAATATGCATATTTAAATTAGGTGCTTGGCATGTTTTAAAATATCAGGGAGGTGAGTGGGATAAAATACAAGAAATAGAAGAGTGATAGGTAGCTTTGTAGGTCATGGTACAACCTTGAGATTTATTTTTAAGAAATCTCTAAAAATATTTTGGAAAACAATATGGCAAAAATACTAAATATCATTGATGTTTTCTTTATGGGGCAATGGGTCTTTGCACCTGAAGTTACCTGGGTTTATGTGGCCATTCATTCAGTTTTTCAACCATTCACCAGGAAGAGTGCCTGTTATGGCCCACAGGCTTCCTCACAGGCCACAGTCTAGGTGGTCTGTCAAGCACATACAGCAGTCACTAAAACACAAATTTCATAAAATCATAAAATCATAGATGGTGCCAGCTGGTAGGAACCTTTTAATCTAACCCTCTTATTTTCCAGATGAGGAAATTGAATCCCTTCTGTTAAGCAAATGACTCCAAGTGCTCTCTTACTTGAAATTGGGACAATTTAGGATGAGCAAATAATGAGAATGTCAAGAATACCAAAGCCAAAAGAGATGAGTAATGACTAACAGCTAAAGAAAAAAAATCTCTGCAAGATAGAGGCTTCAAACACCAGATGGCAAATTTTGACAAGAGGCCTGTTGCTATGGAACAGAGTAAACTGCTCTTTGGACCATTGTTAAATAGCTCAGCCATCCAACAAAACAAGGTAACATGTATACACTTGTGTTGCAACCCATTATGCAAAATCCACTCTTAGGTACTGCAATGGGAGATAAAAAAGGAGGTCTCAAGATTTCTGAAGCTTTTGGACAAAGATGAAAATTACCATATTAGTTCAATTCACCTGAAACAGATTAATGGACAAGAAAGAGGAAGTGAGATTGCCTTTTTTAAAAAGCCAGGCTATAATGGTGGAATTCATACTATAATCTAGCAAATTCATACTATAAGGCACCAAAGGAAAACATGCGGCACTTAGATCTCTAGGTTCCAGATTCTCACTTGATAAGTGAGGAAACACACCAGGTAATGTGAATTGCCCAAGATCACAGGGCAAGCCAGGAGTATCTGCCTGGACTTGACCCATCCCCCCAGGGATTCTTCCACACATCTATGACTGCTTCTCTAGCAGTATACACCAAGGGTCAGCAAACTTTCAACAAAGGGCCAGACAGTACAGTTTTTAGGCTTTGCAGACCATATTGTCTCTGTGATATTCAACTCCGTCATGGTAAAGCAAAAGCAGCCATAGAAAATATACACAACTGGGTGCAGCTCTGTTCCAATAAAACTTTATTTAGAGAAAACAATTTACATTTTACATAACTGTCCTTTGTTAAAAAAATTTTCTTTTTTTCCCACCATTAAAAAATGTAAAAACCATACTTAATTCACTGGCCATATAAAATCAGACAGTGGGTGGATTTGACCTGTGGGCCGCAGTTTGCCCACCTCTGAGGCAGGCTCCTAATAAGACCCATGCAAATTGAAACTGTATCATTTGTGGCTTACACTAGTGTTTCTAGGCAGTGTTATTTTAATTTATGATTGTATTTCAATTTGTAATAACTTTTAACAATTTTTTCTTTAACTTCAGGGCCAGATAAAATACTCTCGGAAAAGTATAAATTCTGGCAGCTTTACAAGCCCCACTTTGCTATAGAAAACATATTTTTGATAAATAAAACAGTAACTTTAGTAATTTTTCCAATCTCTGTTGAAGATATCACTAATGATCCATTGGTATTTAGTAAGTTTTTATTAGAAAAATAAGGCAATGTGATCCAAAATGATAGGATGTTTGATAATAATAAAAATACTTAAATGTACTTATCTTTTCAAGCACTGTCCTACACATTTCACATGTATTAACTCATTTAAAACTCACAAGAATCTTAGGAGGCATGTACTATATTACTAGACCCATTTTAAAGATGAGAAAATTGAGTCACAGAGATGTTAGGTGGCTTGCCCAAGATTACACAGCTGTTAGGTGGTAAATCTAGAATTTAAACCACAATTGGTCTCCAAGCTGGGGACTATTAAAGCTATACTATATACTTTAAAAAAAAAAAAAAAACTGTCCTTTGCACAAAATAAATAAATTAATAAAAGAGCTCCCCTCTTCCCTTTCCTTTTTCTTTATAAAATATTTCTTGTTGCTTTTCCTTTTCCTTCCCTTCCTTTAATGCAGCCTCGATTGGTGGGCCTGATGAGAGCAGGAATGCGAAGGTAGTCAGGTCTAAGGGAGTGGTCAGGGCTGAGAAGGCTAATAGGGACAGGGGAACAGGCTGAGGAAGTACAGAGTCAAGGAGGAAGGTTAAGTGGCCAGGGATTTGGCTGAGAAGAGAGCCACCAGGGTCAGGAGATTGATTACATACAGGGTTAACAAGCAAATATATAAATATATTGTGGATAATGAGAGCCAGCCTTCTTGGAAGGGAGGTACAAAACTCTGTGGTATTATGTTTAAATTGGAGGCATTGGTGTCAACTAGTGGTTTTATTTTATTGTAGATCAATTATACAGGGGTGGTCAAAAATAGGTTTAGAGTTGTTCATATGGAAAAACACATGCAGGTTATGAGTATAAACAATAGCTTTATTAACTCTGTGTTTTATGTAGTCACAACTATAAACCTACTTTTGCCCACCCCTTTATATATGTTAATATATATAGGTTTTCTTCCTTGCTCTATCTGCTGAGGGGGCCTAGAAACAATGACACCCTCTAGCACTCAGCACACCTAATGCTCATATCTTCTATATACCACTCTTCAATAGAAAGAACCAGAGAGATTCCAGAGCTGGAGCAAAGAAACTACAATTCCTTCTCAACACCATATATATGTTAATGTATTTCAAAAATACTCAAAAATTTTAAATATTTTAAAAGAGCAGAAGCATTTTAGAAATATTTTCTCTACCTTTTTCCTCTAGCTTTTTGAAAGAGATTGGCACTTGCTTAAATTAAATACAGCAAAGGAAACTTCCAAGGAAAAAAATGCCTTGTAACTTGAGTGGATCAAATTCTACAGGACCTTTGGTCCCATTTATCAATACAACTGAAATAATAATGGAATAACTTTCAATAAATTTGAAAACAAACGAACAGCAGCAACAAAAAGAAATATTAGTGGTGGGAAGGAGCTTGGGGCTGGGCTTGGGAGGAAAGTGGGAGTGACTGCCAAGGGGTATGGGTTTCTGTGGGGGGTGTTGAGCTCGTGCTAAACTGAATAGTGGGGGTGAGAGCACACTCTGTGAAAATAGGAAAGCCCACTAAATTGTGTGGCATCTAGATTATTAATATATCTCAATAAAGTTGTTTTAAAAAACCTAAAACAAGATAAATCTGGAATATAAATTTGTATCAAAAAGTAAGGAAGTGCCAAAATATAGACAGAGAGTGGTGAAAAGCACACAGGTGCCACCTTGAAGGAGCATCTAACTAGCAAAATAGGGATGAATTTAAATGATAATAGTAATGAATTAAAGTCCAATGAGTAAAATAGAAATCCATGAGTCCACACAAATAAATGAGTGAATGAATGAATGAGGAAGCCTTCTTTCTACAGTAGAATACTAACATACATGTGGAAGGAATGAGAGAATTCAAAAATGAGCATTTGGCACCACCATTTAATAAATTATTCATGCAAAAATCATCAATGAATGCTAAAGCTAGTGGGTAATAATTCATTGAGGAACAGGATGTTTATATAATTTCAAATTATTCCCTCACAAAACTTACTTTTTAGAGAAAAATAGTAATTTTATGGTAGAGAAACCTGGTAAACATTATCCTGACCAAGTGAACAAAGTTAAGATCAAGAGTAATGGGATAAATCAACATCATGTGCCTCCTGATATAACGCCCTGAGAAGAACACAGCATCACTTCTGTGATATTCTTGCCAAAAAATGCATAACCCACATCCAATCATGAGGGAATGTCAGGCAAACCCAAACTGAGAGATGTTCTTAAGACAAGACAAAAACTATCCTGCATTCTTGAAAATTATCCAGGACATGGAAAACAAAGACTGAAGACTCACTCCAGATGAAAGGCAACTAATGAAACATCACAAGTAAATGCAACTTGTGATGTGATTCTGGAGGAGCTCTTGAACCAGAAAGAGGAAGAGAGCCATCAAGGACAAAACTGAGCAATGGGCAAAGTATGAACGGTTCTGTGAGTTATGTATAGAATTGTATCTACATTAATTTCTTGACCTAGATGATTATACGCGATTGTGTAAGACAGTATCCTTATCTTTGTACAAAAACACACCTTGAAGTATCTAGACTGGAACAGTATATCTATACTTATTCTTAACCAGTTACGAAAAATGTTATGTGTATGCATTTGCATATGTATATCTACATATGGGGGGAGAGAGTGGGGAAGAACAATGGAGCAAATGTGGTAAATGTTAACAATGGGCAACATGGTTGAAGACTATATAAGAGTTATACTATCCTTGTAACTTTTTTATAACTTTGCAATGATTTATAAATACACAATTTAACTACAAAACTTAAATGCTATTTCTGTTTTGAAATAAAAATATAAAGTATAAGAAAAAGCAAGAGCCTGATAAACATAAGATTTAGGATAATGGTTTTCTCAGTTTGGGAAGGGGAGAAAATAGGATGGGGAGGCCTACAGGGGGCTCCGAGATAACCAACAGGTCGTCATGTCTTCATTCATTATACCTTACACAGACGTTATAACTGCTGTTTCTTTATAAGCAAATATACGAGCAGAAACAAATTCTCTGTTCTCACTAAATGTTATTTTTAAATATCAGAATCCATATCATATAAAATGCTCACATTAATAATCTGTAGAACACCCAAATGACTAAGAAGAGAAGCTAAAGAGGTGGGTGGAGGGGATGAGGAAACAGGATGACATCCATCAAGTGTTTATAGCACCCCAACGTCAGCAACCTAACTTGTCCCTTGTTTTTATAAGCAGTCAGTAATGTGCCACACGTACCTGAGTGCTTGTGAATGTCTTCAGGATACCAATTATTACTCCCTAATTTATTTACTCCCTAAAATCAAAATCCCTTGATTTCAATCTGTGGACTAAGGAAATTCTTTTGATGGGTGCATAATTTTCACCAAGTACTCAGTCAGAATCAGCAGGAATTTCAGAGCCAAGGTTAAATGACAAGTTCAAATCCTGAAATCATGAAGTAAGCTAATAACTTCAGCATCTGCCTTGCAAAAGTCATCTTCAAAGACTAAATTCAATGAGTGGATAACTGAGAATGAATTTAGGAAAAGCATTCACTCTCTCTTTGATAACTAAAAGGTGCATCAAATACATAGCTATGGGTAAGAAAATGCAGGCATGCCCCAAAGTGCTGGCTACACATCCTCACTCATTTGGTCATTTTTAAAATCTGCCTTAGAGGTGTGTTATAGGTTGAGTTGTGTTTCCCCAAAATTCCTATATGGAAGTCTAAACCCCCACTACTTCAGAACGTGACTGTATTTAGAGATAAGGTCTTTATAGAGGGAAGCAAGTTATAATGAGGTCATTAGGGTGGCCTCTAATCCAGTATGACTGGTTTCCACATCAAGCGGAGAAATATGGACACAGAAACCTGCACAGAGGGAAGGTGAAATGAAGAGACACTGGGATAAAATGTTCATCAACAAGCCAAGAAGACAGGCCTAGACAGGTCCTTCCCTCACGGTCCTCAGAAACAACCAACCCCGCTGACACCTCGATCTCAGACGTCCAGCCTCAAGAACTGAGAGGCAATAAATTCCTGTTGTTAGGGCAGCTCTCACAAAACAGAAAACCCTATGGGATGGGGGTTTGGAAGACTGGTCTAATAAATCAACATCAACAAAACCCTGCAGAAACTCTTTTTTGTCTTTTCTGTAGGCAGTTCGTCAGAGAAGCTTGAGGTGGTGAAAAATACACTAGACTTTCTGAAGAATCAAGATTTTACTCTATTGGCTCTGTGAATCAAGGCAAATCCCTTAACCTTTCTGACTTAACCATTTTTAAAAATATGCTAATACCTGCCATAACACCTTTCAACTCTCTTCAGACAAAAAACATTCCATGAACTGTAGAAGTTCTCCATAAACACAAGGCATTTTCAGTAGTGTAATTTCTCTCATGGTACCCAGACTGGTATTTCAGGAGACAAATGCTGACACGGTGCACTTTGATTTCAGAAAGTTATCTGATGGCGCCAGAAAATTAGTGTTATTGGACCAGCTCAAAAGAGGCTAGCGCATGACAGCAGAGTTGGAAGGTTCATATCTCATGTATATGCCTACTCTCAAAAAGCTGATTAACAGGAGGAGAGAAGCATGGCTGGAGAGCTCTAGAGACACTTCACCGAGCCCTGCCCCAGACTGTTCTTACCAACTTAGATGTGAAATGGACAACAGTTTGGAAGGGACAGTTTGTTCCTTAGATAGCAAAATCCAGCTATGAAAAGACAACCACAGAATAAGACTAAGAAGATGAAGCTTAATGGGAATGTAAGCAAATTCTGACATTTACATTTAAGAAAAATTAAATGCATGAGGTAAAGAAAGATTTATGAGCCCTGGCCAGGTAGCTCAGTTGGTTGGAGCACCATCTCCTACACCTAAATGTTGCGGGTTCCATTCCTGGTTAGAGCACATTCCTATGTTGCAGGTTCGAAGCCCAGTCAGGACGTGTGTAGGAGGCAACCAATCGATGTTTCACACATCGATGTTTGTTTCTCTTACTTTCTCTCCCTTCCTCTCTCTCTCCAAAATCAATAAAAGCATACCCTTAGATGAGGAATTTTTTAATACTTTTTTTTTTAAAAAAAAGGAAATGTATGAGACTCTATATTACTGGTGTGGAATAGTTGGTGATAAAACAGATTCTAACTAAGTTCAAATTTGCAGAAATACAGGAGCCCTTGTTTTGCATGGTTCTGATATACATAAATTTCAGATGCCATAGTTTATTTAAATAATACCAGTCCCTTAACAACACATTCAAATGTCAGTTACCATGGCCTATTAACTTGGAGTGACTGCATAAAGTACAAACTTGACTTCTAGCTCTTCTATCAAGTCACCATGTTCATAATAGATGCATGTAGTGATCAGTGACCAATCACATCACTTCTTCCAAAGTCTATGGTAACTGTTCACTGTGCATCTGTTACTCAGCTCACACGCACACAGCGAAGCCTGTAGTGGTGCTGCCTCCTTGCCTCCCAGCAATAAACTCACGTGGCATTTTACAAAAATGAACAACTGAAGGAGTGAATTGCTTAACAAAGATGAAAGTACAACAAAGAAGTGAAAAGTGGTAACACAAGAAGTGAAATTTGAATCTAACATTTATGAAGTTATGGAATAGTTGACCATGAAATTTGACATCGCCACCATTCAAGAAACAAAATCTGTAGCCAGAGAAGCTTAGCCAAGGTAAAGTTATTAACAAAGATGACAATAGTGATTGAAGACAGTGACACCAGCAAAGACCCCCATTAGAGGAACTCTCAGGGAAATATCTCAGAGATGTTTCACAATACTAGGAGTTCGAAGGACAAAATATTAGAAGCTGATTCAAATTTACAAAGCAGGATGACAATCTGCCAAGGCAAACAAAAAACTTTCACTGTATATTATGTTACATGGTGAAAAGAAAAAGGCAAGCACTGTTCAAACTACTTTTAAATTGTTTAAATAAAGAAATAAAATACTGCACTGGCTGGTGTAGCTCAGTGGATTGAGCACGGGCCTGTAAAGCAAAGGGTCGCCAGTTCAATTCCCAGTCAGGGCACATGCCTGGGTTGCAGGCCAGGTCCCCTGTGGGGGGACACATGAGAGGCAACCACACATTGATGTTTGTCTCCCTCTCTTTCTCCCTTTCCCCTCTCTCTAAAAATAAATAAATAATATCTTTATGAAAAAGAAATAAAACACTTTCTCTGTTTCTAATGTTTTAAATTGTAGTCTACTAAATGAATACTAGTTACATTATTTTTCATTTCTCCATGCATTTAGATTTGAAAGATAAATTTGAACATTTTAACAGAAGTTTTTAAAGGTTTCAGATTAATCATAATGTCCATGTCAATTTTCAGATTACAAGTATACCTCATTTTATTGCATTTCACTTTGTCGGGCTTCACAGATGTTTCTTTTTTTTTCATTTTTGACACACTGAAGGCAAGCCTTTCTACCAGCAGAAGGGTTACAATTTCCTATACTGGAATGCTCAGTTTATGGTGGTGGTCTGGAACCAAACCTGTAATTTCTCCAAAGTTTGCCTATACCTTGCGTGATTTCAGTTTTCACAGTCATTTCTTTTTAGTCCTGCGCTGTTGTGCAAAGTGAGGACTGCTTTGTCATGTCTTTTAGACTCAGCTTGGGTTATAGAACTAGTTGCTGATTTTCAGTCGTGAAGGGAGGCACTGAATTGAAACGTTTTACAGGAAGGTGACCAAAATGTGAAAAATCCTGAAATCAAAACTTGAAAGGAGCCTTGACTGGTGTGGCTCAGTGGAATGGGCACTGGCCTGCAAACCAAAAGGTCACCAGTTCAATTCCAGGTCAAGGCACATCCCTGGGGTGCGGGTAGGTCCCCAGCTGGGGGCCAGTGAAAGGCAACCAATCAGTGTTTCTCTCCCTTTCTTTCTGCCTCCCATCCCCTCTCTCTGAAAATAAACAAATAAATTTTTTTTTTAAACTTCAGGGGAAATTCTGAATAGAACTTACAGAATTTTGTTTAAAGAAGAAAGAGGTCATTGCAAATGATGGAAAAGCCATTGCATAAAAGCACCATTCTAGAGCAGCAGAACTAGCTCCCATAATGGAATATTCAGCAATAGAATTCTCAATTTCATGAATAAAAGAAGCTTCTAAAAATTGATATAAATGGAACTCAGTGACTCACAATGTAGTGAACTCCTCAGAGCTGGAAGAGCCCGGCTGAGGGTGACTGACCATCTGTCAGGGATGCTGTAACAGAAATTAATTCCTACACAGGGTGAGAGGGGAGGCTCCCTTCACTGCTGACGCCAAACATCAGTGTGGTAGCTCTAAAATATGTCCACAGACCTTTGCTGCTCCACTCTTCAGAGCACGGCATCTAGTTCCCTTCCCCAGCCTTGAAGTGGGCCAAACTTGGCAACATGCTTGGAATGAAGTTTTCACAATGCTACGTGACTTCTAAGGCTAGCTTAGAAGAATGCCTTCCACCTGGCTCCTTTGCTCTTAGATTATTATTCCGGGTGGGAGAAGCCTCCAGTTACACCATGAGGGCACTTGAGCAGCCCTGGGAGAAGTTCTCATGGGGAGAAACTAACGCTTGCTGCCAACACCAGTAGGTACCAGCTTACAGTCACGTGGATGAACCTGTTGTAGGTGGATCCTTCAGCCCCTGTCAAGCCTTCAGATGACTGCAGTCCTGGCTGACGTCAGGTGAGATGATCTTAGCTCAGGAGAGATCCTGAGCCACTCAGCTAAACTGCTCCTGAATCTCTGACCCAAAGAAACTGTAATGATAACAAATTGTTGATTTCTGCCCCAAAGTTTTGGGGTAATTTATTATGCAGCAATAGTTAGCAACTACAATCCATTTTGATCTGAACACTGAGGGTACATTGCAATCTTAAGAAGCCTGCTCAAACAGCTTTTTTTTTTTTTTTTTTTTTTGCCAGTTTCCTTTTAATAGATTCAAACCACAATTCCCAAAAACTAGTCCCCGTAATTGAAGACTAAATGATTACTCGATGGTGTTCTGCTGTAAAAAGTAGAGGAGGAATCCAAAGATAATTCCTCCCACTCTGGCTGATTATCATCCCACATTCAAATCTGCTGCAAAAGATTAACACAGATCTCACAAATAACTCTTAAAGACCTCTTTAGCAGGAAAGAAGTCCTTCCACAAGTTCATTACTCAGTTGCAAATGGTCAATGAAATATGAGCTGAGCCCTTTCAGCCTCCATTTGTGAAAGCCATTTCCTTCAATATGGCACCATTTGCTCGACCCATACTTGAAGATCCAGCCCAGACTTCTATGAACTCCAGATCTATATATCTGACATTTCCCTTAATGGCTCATTTGTATTTCTCACAAGACACTCCCAAGTCAACATGTCCAAAACAGAGTCCATGATCCTATTGCCAAAACTAGTCCCTCTCCAGGGTCCCTGTTTGAGAGAATGAGACAACATTAGTTCAGGGCACAATCCAGAAATCTTTGTCACATCTTTTTGTTACCTCCTGCTTAAAACTTCAATGGCTTCCTACTGCATTTAGGATCAAGAAAAAGCTTGTAACCTGGTCTACAGGGTCCAATGTGGCCTGTACCCACTTGCCTCCCCAGGCTAATCCCATCTCAGCCTAATCCCAGGCCTTGCTCTTCCCTCTCCCTTGTTCTCTCTGCTGCACCACTCTGGTCCCATTTTGGACCCTGTGAGCACCTTACTCCCCCCACCACTGGGCCTTTCTTTACACACTACCTTCTCTCAGTATGGAGCACCTTTCCTTTCATTTCACACAGTTCGCCCCAACTCATCTTTCGTATTTCAGTTTAGCTTATTTCAGTCCTTCCTTAGGAAGCCTTTCCTGACTAGCTCAAATTACCCATCCTCACCCGCATTCATGCCCCCACCCCCAGTCAATGATTCTCAAAACACCAGTCACCCTTCTTTGTGGAAATACATTGTGTTAAATGCACAAAACCTGGAACCAGGCTGCCTGGCTTAAATCATTTCTGGTTGTGTGAATTTGGGCGAGTTACTAAAACTCTGTGTCTATTTTCTATAAAGCAGGAATAATAGTGATGAACAATGTTGTGAGGATTAAATGACACAGTGTGTGTAAAAAGCTCAGAATGGGGCCAGGCACAACACAGGCATTATGTAATTCTGAGCTATTGTTTTATTATAGCTGCAGTTTCCCATGTATTCATAATTATTATTTTATTCACATCTGTTTCTACTATTAGGAGGCAAATTCTACAAGGGTGTCTATTTTTACTTACTATCATGCTTCCATAATCTGCCATAGTCTTAGCACAGGAGAGATACCTAATGAATATTTGATGAATGAATAAATAAGTGTAATGTAGGGTCCAAACTCTAGAGAATCTTAAAGTGTCACAGTAAAGGGTTTATAATTTATTCTCTAAAAGTTTTTAAGCAAGAGTCACATAGGAAAATAAGTAGAGCAATGATTGTAAGGTATGCTGGGAAGAGAGTTTAGAGACGGAAGCTTTAGTGAACCCTTTGAATGACTCATCTGGGTGGAGACAATGGCCAGTGTAGGGAGGGAAAGAGAGAGGAGTGTCATGTGGGGGAATGTTAGAGAAGGGCCCACACAACTGGCAGTACACTGGATCTGGAGGGAACAGTTGAGGCTATGTATGAATTCTAAGAATGTTAATGAGAGAATGAGGATAACAGGACAGAACTATGGAAGCCAAAGGAGATGTTGGTTTGGAGGTGTGGAGGAGGGACGATGTGGGGGGGAGTGGGACCTACAGATAGAGCTGTCCAACAGCTGGGGTGGGCACAGGGCTGGAGCTCTGGGATGGCCTGATCCGGCAATCGAGAGTGGAGTCATCTATCTGAGGCGAATGTCAACCCCCTGTCAAAGGCTAACATAATCTGGGGAAGAGAATATGGGGTGTGAAGGGCCATTTGGGGAAGCCTGAAGTTTGCAGCTGACAAAGAATCTAGAAGGGGGAGAGGAGCCAGGAAAAGAATGGTAAGAGGTAAAGTCGGAGGGACAGGACTGGGAGGTAAGGACATGGATGCTCACTCCCACCCACTATTTGAGAATTCAGCTGAAGAGTCAGCCACTTCTTTGGCACCAATTGCATGTATTTGCCTGTAGTAATGTGGTAGGCTGAATAATGGCCACCAGGAATACCCAGTCCCTAATCCTTGGAACTTGTAAATGTTACCTCATATGGCAAAAGAAGACTTTTTGTGAATGTGGCTAAATTAAGGGTCTTGATGGGGGAGATTATTCTGGATTACTTGGGTGGGCCCTAAGGCAATCACAAGTGTCCTTAGTAGAGCGAGAGTTGACAGAGAAAAGGCGACATGACCACTGAAGTAAGAGGCTCTGCTGCTGGCTTTGAAGTTGGAGGGACCGAGGATGCAAGGAATGAAGCTTTAGAACTGGAAAAGGCCAGGAAACAGATACTCCCTTACAACTTCCAGAGGGAGCAGGGCTCCACTAACAACTTGATTTTGGGCCAGTGGAGCTGATTTCAGACTTCTGACCTCCAGAAACATAAAAGAATCTGTGCGTTGTTAGCCCACCAAGTTTGTGGTAATTTCTTCCAGCGACACACAAAATTAATGCAAGCACTTACCTCACTGTATTATAATTTGGAGTTAGGGTATCTGTCTCCCCACTAAAGTATAATCTCAAAAGACAGTGACACTCTTGGGCCTTTATTTCTGGCACCAAACAAAGTGCTAGACCCACAAAAGCAATGTTTGACAAGGGCTGATTTTTAAACAATCATGTAAATAGCAATATGGATGCAGAGAACCTGGGCAAGAATGCCACTTTTCCTTGGCAGAGAACTGGCTGTTGGACAGCTCTATATGCAGGTCCTGCCCCCTACATCATCCCTCTTCTGTATCTCCAAACCAATGCCTCCTTTGTACCCGCAGCTGACACCCTCCACCCAGCCAGCAGATGGGGGCAGGCCACATCCAGGTGGGGCGTGAGGGATAGAGGAGAGAGCCTAAGGTGAGTCCTAACTCTAAGTCCCACCCTAATGCAGTACAGTGGGGCTAAGGGTGTCAATCTCTCTGAAAAGCCAACGGTAGCATCACCTGAGGGCTGAGAGCACAGGGTCAGGAACCATAAAGAACTGACTGGGTTTGCACCTAAGCTCTGCTTCTTGCTGTCTGAAAATCCTTGGACATGTTACTTAATTTTTCAAAGGCTCACTTTCTCACCTGTAAAATAAAGCTAACCATTATTCAGAAATTAAAGGTAATACATGAGAAGTGCCAGGTGTGGACTAAAGATCCAAGAAATATTACTCTCTGTCTTCGTTACATTTGTTTTTCTATCAAAACCAGACAGAAGAGAACAGGGTAAGGCCCAGGTCCACGGAAACTGGGGACTTGGAATAAGGCAAGGAACAGGCTCAGGTCAGAGCTACAAAGATTCCAGGTGAAGCCATGCTGGTGGCTGAAGTGGAAAGAGAATGGAGGTCCCTGGAACGGGCAGGTGGAAGAGGTAGACCACATCGTTCACGGGGTGAACAGGGAGTGAGAGTTAGTGTTAATCATGGAACAGGGAATGTCCTTGCTTCCAAACTCATCTCCACCTAAACTTTCTGCCCCAAGGCCACCAGCTATCTTTCAACAATAAAGTGCTGGTAACTTGTCCCTCCCCTACTTAAAACTGATTCTACCTCCTTATCATTTCAGGAGAAGAAATCTTCACAGAAAGCAAATAAGGTTGGCAAAGAAGTAGAGATCAGGTGTCTGGTTATCTGAGTTCATACCTTAGCACCATGCTATTTATAATAACAAAGCAGATGAAATAATTTTCATGCTCATCAATAGGGAATGATTAAATACATTCGCATCCATCTCCACAATGGAAAATTATGGAAGAATGAGAAAGTGAGGCAAATCTTTATGTACTGATATGAAAGGATGTCCAAGATATATATTAACTGATGTATATCTGTATCTGGATCTATATATCATACGGCAAAGCACTAAACAGCACATTTAGTGTACTGCCATGTATGGGGAAAATGAATATATAAAATTATGTAAGTATTTTAATATGTAACATATATTAGCTTGTATAGATATTGTCTATTTTGCACATATATATATATATATATACACACACACACAAGCTTGTGTATTTTGCATACTATCTCTAGGGAAATACACTCTCTCTAGCAAAAACTGGTAACAGTGGTTGTCTGCTGGGAGGTACAATGTCATGTCTCAGGGAAAGAAACTGGAAAGGGACTTTTTGTGCACTTGGAATTTCCCATCATGTGAATAGATTATTTTTTAGGTATTTAAAAAAAAACAGTCCAACACTTGTTAGCTGTGTAATACTGGCAACTCATCATTTAATCTCACTGGACCTCCATTTTCCCACTTATAAAATTGAATAAAAATACTACCTTCCTCATTAAGTTGTTGTGGACATTGAATAACAGAAGTAAAATGCTCAAAAGAGTGCCTGGCATAGAATAAGAATTCAATAATGTTAGCAATTTCTGCTTCCATAAATATAGTGGGCAGATACTCTGAAGGGCCTTACACAACTACAAAGTAACTATTAACAGAAGATGTTTTAGGTAGCACTTGCAGAACATAGGGAAAGTATAAAGGTTTTTTTTGTGGGTTTGTTTTTAAGGTGAAACTAAAAAGAGGTTCTAGAACACAGGTGGCAAACACAAGGCCCGCAGGCCGAATCTGGCCCTCCACCTTGTTTTATCCAGCCTGGCACCTTGTTTCTACCCAGTGGCAGTGCCAAGCTTTCACTTAACTCTTAAGGAGCAGTTACATTTATACAGTCCTAAAATTACATTTGGCCCTTTGAGGGCAACCAGGAGGCTGATGTGGCACCTGGTGAAAATGAGTTTGACACTCCTGCACTAGGCTGAAAGAAGAGCAATGAATGCTAAGCTTAGATGAAATGCATGGAGCCCCAGTGGACTCTAGTTCCCAACAGAAAACAGGAAAAGTCCTTTCTGGAGGACTACATCCCATATCCCTTTCACAGATGAGTGAGGAAGAAAGACACACAGAGGATACTGACTAGCCCATGATCACACCATCCTTTGAGCAATAGGATCCCTTCTTCAGTTCTGGTATCCTGACTTCTGGCCCAATATATTTTTTCACAATATTTAATTTACAATATCTCCTTTACATAAAACTCCTCAAAAATCTAATTATTGATTTCTGAGAAAGATCTATGTTGGGTGAAGACAGCAATGAGCTTTTTTTATCTCAATCTTTATGTGTAGTGCTTGCTTTTTGCTGTATCCTTTATATAGTGCAAGGAGAGTTATTTTTGCCAACCTGGATTCTATCTTTAAAATTAATATATGCAAATCCTACCCCCCTGAAGCTACGGCAATTGGTTCATTCCAAGAGCTCAGGGAAAATTACGTGTTTTCATGAGCACAGACTTCATTGTCAAGCCTGGGTCTAGTTCAACTTTCCTGTTATATTTTTTTATGGCAAACAGAGAATAGTGTTTGATGTCATATCCTCTAATTTTAAAGAGAAAAAAATCTTCATACTTCATCCTGTTTGCGTGATTTACAATTCATCTCTCTTCACCCCATTTGGTCACTGGGACACAGCTGTGAAAAGAAGCTAATCTGATAGCAGCACATCCTTACTTGCTCATCAATTTCCCAAGAACGTTACAACATTTTACAAAAATGTTAAGTTTTGGTTGTTTTCAACTACTTTGTGACAGTTATGCATATAAAACAAGGATAAGAAATTGAGCTGCCGATGCTGACAGGCCAGTTGAGCTGGCTGGCTAGCTGAGTGACGCTGACCAGTGTGCCCTCGGGCAGTGTGCCGACATCCACGTCAGCAAACTGCAAGCATGTTCCAGGGTCATCTGTTAAAGTCACAGCTGTGTGTGTCAAGGGCCTGTGACAGGATGCATGCCAATCAAATCATTGCATGCAGAGGCTGGGAGGAGAAATCACAAGATTTGGCAGGAGCTTGCTTAAAATATGCTTTTTGGCACATACACACTCCAAAAGCAGGGACTTCTAAATTTAAAAAGATAAAGGAAGCATAACAACAAATTCATAAACCTTGATTGGATTCTGTTTGTTTGGGTTTTTCGTTTTAAGCTCAAAAGACATGTTAGGGACAATTGAGAAAATCTGAACATGAATTACATTTCATTAGAGGACATTGTGAAGTTATTGTTAATTTTCTAAAGTGTGATAATGGTATTGTGGTTATGTAGGAAAGTACCCTTGACCTAGCAGATGCAAGATGAAGAAACTCATGATGTCTGCACTTGTCTTCAATTGTTTCCATAAAAACAGAGAGTTAGTAAATGTAAAACAAACAAACAAAAAAAAAGTGCTTCTTGGCCTACCTCTTATCATGTTCAGTAATGCATTTCAACTGATAACAACCCAGGGTGGTACCTGTTGTTTAAACATACATCAAACTGCTAAGGATTCAGATAAATGGATGAGAAATAATCCTCACCTTTCAAGAGTTTGTTTTCCAGCTGAGGACATAAAATTTCCTTGCATACAGGAAATTGAGGACTATACATGGTGACATGTTTCTAAAGCAAATTGGTATGACAGACTAAGCTGGGAAAACCCAAAGAAGAAAGAACATTTCTAGGGAGGACTAGAGAAGTCAGGTTGGCTTTTCCTTTGGAGGAGGTGATGGATACGGTGTGTATCGGGGAGAATAAGGGGTAAGGGTATTCAGGATGTGAATAAAAAGACGAGAAGCCCGAAGATGTGAAAAAATGTAAAGCAATATGTGGTTCTATTGCCGTAATTGTCACATCATTTTCTTCCCACGTCTTCTTACTGTCTTCTCACTCTATCTACCCAGTGATTTGGCATTTTTGATGCATCCAATCCTCTCTAAATTACACTTATAGATTTATTCTAATTCCAAGGGCATATCTAGAATTAGTCTTCTTGTGTTTCTTCTTTCTACTTGACTGTCTAGACTGAAAAAGAAAAAAAGAATGATTGTGCAGGCCTCCATTTATACATATAAGAGGTGTGGTTCTCTTCTGAATGCGACTCATTTACATGTTGCTTTTCTAGCAGGGAGGGAGGGATGAGGTTTTCTCAATTCCCTCGGAGAAGGCAGAAGTCCAAAAATAATTCCCTAGAGCCAAACTGCATTTGTGTATACAGAAAACATTTGGTTCTATTATCTTACCTGGTTTTACTTGTTTTAATTTCAAAACAGTCTCAAATTTACTGAAAAATTTTTGTCTTTCCTGTTTGATCTTAGTAAAATGAAAAGAATTTCATTCTGACTAAATACCAATATTTCCAGTGCACTGAGATATTAAATTATACTTCTAAGATAAGATATAAAATAATTTTTAAGATGGCTGCCTACTAATTCTAACTGTGGCACATCTAGGTTGCCAATGCTTTGGCTTCCTCAAGTATTTGCAAATGGGCAATACCAGCATGCTTCTATAACTTTTACCAGTGCAAACATTTGCATTAAAGTCCTCAATAACCTAACTGGGGAAATAAAATATAAGTAACTTATTTGTATTTTATTACTCTTGGAGGCACATTATTATTCACCTGATAAATAAAAACATTACATATTTATTATCTCAAGAGTTGTCTGTGGTCACTGTCTACATATCCTTATCTTCCTCCCATTCTAAAACCCAAACCAAGCTGATTGCCACCCTCTCTCAACATTGTAAGTCTTCCTAATGTCAACAATAACCTCAGGTTTGCTAAATCCATTAGGCATTTTTCCAGTATTATTACTCTTACTTTTACCCCACAGTAACATGTGGCACCTGCTCTACTCCCTCCATCTTGAAGTATCCCCATCTTTTACTTCCTATGATACCACCCTCCTGTGACCTTTGGGTTGCCCTTCTCATCCTACTCATCCTCTTTTATTCCAAATTCAACCACTGGGGTTAATCTAGTTCCTGTTCTCTTCTCAACCCTTACTCCACATTTTATATCTCCCTCTCAGATATCTCCTCTGAGCTCTAGACCTGCGAGTTGACACCTACTTGACCTCAGCACGTGTATATCACCAGGTCACCTCAACTCAGTAAGGCAAAAACAGACCTCTGGGTCTGCCCTACCTGTGTGGACCTCTTCCTCTCTTCTCTAACTCGGTGATGGCCACCACATCCATCCAGTTGTATAAGCCCCAATAACCATCTTGTTCTCCCTCCACATTCGCCTGCTCACGAAATCTCACTGCTTTTTGCTTTCCTAGTGTCTCATGGATGTACTCACTTCTCTCCAACTCTACCACCCTCTACCTATCTCTTCAGTGGTCCACCACAATTACCTGCTCACTCATGTCCTTCAGCAACTACTCTTGCCCTTCTCCAATTTGTTCTCCACTCTATAATTACTGCTTTTTTAAAATGCAAGTCTGATCTGTCAAACATCTTTCATCGGCTTCCCATTGCCCTTAGGATAAAGGGAAAGACCAAAAAAGACACTGATACAGCCAATAATTAGCTGTCTGGCTTCATGTATTTCTGCAACCCTCTGCTTCTCCATCCTCTGCAATGTCCCACACCCGTTCCTAGTTCTTCCTTGTTGCTGGGTCTTCGCACAGCCTTTCCCCTACCTTTCCCTGCCTAGTCAACTCCCATTTATCCTTCAGACTCAGCTCAAATATTGGGCTGGCCAAAAAGTCACACGGATTTTTCCATAAAATGAAAGACTCATTTTCACCAATAATGTGATTGATTTGAGTATTTTGAGTATGTCAACTATCTCCCACATGGAAGAATGTTGATCTCAATTAATGCCTCAATTCTGTCACTATCAACTTCAATTGGTCCACCCAACCATGGAGCACTGTCCAGAGAGAAATCTCAAGCATGAAACTTTGAAAACCACTTTTGACATGTTTAATCAGTCACAGCACCTTCACCATACACTGCACAAATCTTTTTTTGCATTTCAGTTGTGTTTTACATTTCTTGATATACTAGGGCATAATATACCAAAAATTTTGCTTATTTTCTTCCATCTTCAATATTAAAGTGATTACAAAAAAATTCGACAATTTTGATAAGTTTTTTTAAATGCACACTGATATGACAGCTGTCAAAATACAATCTAACAAAATTATTTCGAATGAAGTTAAAGACAACTAAGTGCTATGAGAGCCACCTTAAGGGGAAAAAATGAACTTTTTGACCAACCCAATAGTATTTATCTCCTCAAAATAAGCCAAGTTCAGCTCCAGCCAGCGTGGCTTAATTGGTTGAACACCATCCCACATACCAAAAGGTCACTGGTTTGATTCCCAGTCAGAGCACATTTCTGTGGGTTTGGTCACAGGTTGGGGCAAGTATGGAAGGCAACCAGTCCATGTTTCTCTTTCACATCGATGTTTCTGACCCTCTCTTTCTTCCTCCCTTCTCCTCTCTCCAAAAAGAGTTAAAAAATCAATTTAAAAAATGCAAATTAAACAAAGATAAGCCATGTTCTCTGGTTTCACACTTCCATAGCACTTTGCATTTTTCTTTTTTTAGAAACTATATACATACAACATTTATTTGATTACTGACTCCGAGTGAAAATAAGGCAGGACCTGCACCTCTTTTGCTCACCATTTATTGCTAACCCCTGGAAGTCATTGGTCCTTATCAGCTATTATCATTTCCTATGAACTCCAAGCATAGTAGTTATATGAGGCTAGTCAGTTCACACCATGCTGAAGCTTAAAGACATTCACAAGGTCCCACCAGGCTAAGGACCTGGAGTGGCTTCTGTGCTTTGCACTTCAAAAAAGGATTAGAACATACATGAGACCACCCTACAGATGGCAGGAGGAGAACAACTCCTAGGTTAAAGAATACAGAGGAAAAAATCTGCCGCACCTGTTGAAGACCTTAACAGTGTAACTTCTTCTGTTGCACTCTCGCACATATTGACTATAGCCAGCTGAGAATGTTAACTACTTCATGTCTACTCTGCCAGGACTACCTGTGCCCCAAAAGCAATAGCGTACAGAGCACAGCAGTCCATTCTATTTAGTCTTCAATTCAGAAGCATTAATTGAATGCCGATTTGGGGGCTAATGCACCAAGTACTATGAAGGACAGGAGATGGATGATAAGAGCTATTGTTTGTGGAGGCTCTACCGTGTTCCAGGACTGAAAATTACAAGTGGCAATTTACAAACAACATTTTAAGTAAATTGCCATTTTATGGAGATGTGAAAACTTAACAAACAATAATATAAAAACCAAAGGGAGTAAGCAGGCCTTTATAGTCTACACCATTCCAGATCCTTGACATTGTCCACAATAAAGTCATTTGAGAATTTATGAGGTCTCAGAGTTCCAATTAAAATCTACTCTTCCAGGGCTCTTAATTATTCACGAGGACATGAAACTAATTAACAGCTCTCAGTGGCCAAATATGTTCTATTAAGCTCCCTGTTAGAAAAACCCAGAGTTCTTATTCTAATAATTGGTTATTTGGATATTTTTAGTTGGCTATACATTTTGCTGCCTCCAAAAAGTGAATTTTTCCAACCTGGTTATCTTGTGGTAAAAACCATTCAAACACCATTTATCTAACAAGTATTCATGTGAGTACCTACCATGTGCTAGGAATTGTGGATCTAAAAGTGATAGTCATAGCCCCTGCCTTCAATGTTAGGTTCATGGGAAGACTCATGAAATACAGAGGTGCCAAGCAGAAAGCGGGGCACTAAGGAGCTCAAGTTTAGCCTGCCTGTCAACAGAAGGGCAGAGGTGATGTCAATGATGACCTCATTGAGAAAGTGGCATTTAATTGCTCTTCAAAGGTATTAATCCAGCAGATGAAAGGTGAAGGAGGAGCAGAGATAAAGGCACAAAGGCATAAACAATACAGAAGCCTGGGCAAACATCCAGGCCAGGACTACATTTATCCCATAGCTAAGCAATAAAGAGCCATAAAAATATTTTAAAAACTAAATTAGTTTCAAAACTTGCACACAGATGTTCATAGCTGCACTACTGACAATAGGTAAGGGTGGAAACAATTCAAAAGTCCATCGACTAATGAATGGATAAATAAAATGTGCTATATCTGTACGACAAATAGATCCTTACTCAGCTATAGCAAGAAATGGAGTTCTCAAGCATGCCACAATATGGGTGAACCTCGAAAACATTATGCTAAATGAAAAAAAGACCGGTACAAAAGATCACATATAGTATATGTCCATTTATATGATCTACATTCAGAATAGGTGAATCCACAGAGACAGAAAGCAAATTAGTGGTTGCTGAGGGATGGCAGTGGGAGGAAGAAGAGGGAATAACTACTTTATGATGAATGGCTTTTCCTTTGGGTTGATGACCATATTTTGGAACCAGATAGTGGTGATGGCTGCGCAACATTGCTAATGTAACAACTGACACCAAATTATATACTTTCAAATGGTGACTTTTATGTTAAATTATAAAAGAAAAACAAGACAAAAGAAAAAGTTATAAAGTGAAAGGTAAAAATCCTTCTCCACATTGCCAACCCTTAAGTATTATTTAGGTTTTTAGTTTTAACATGGACTTCCAGAAATGTGTTTTAAATGTGCATACAGGGGGCTGAATTGTCATACCACATATTTTTCTGTCAGTTTAAGTTGTTTGGGAACCTCAGGGTTTTAAAATTCCTACATCTTATGTAAGCCTAGATGAACTCACTTTACATTAGAATTTCCTTGTAATTGCTTTAGCTTTCAAAGATTTTTCTTAACTCATGAATCAATAGCTTGCCAACAAGTAAGGATTTTTAAGTAAGTCAGGTTTACTGAGGAGAGTTCACACTGTCAAAGTAGTCTTAAAAAATCACTAAGGGGCGGAGCAGAGAAAGAGCATTTTGATTGTAGAGACAGGTCCCAACCAGGTGAAGCCAACCTCAACAGGGCTGTGCCAGGAAGACTCAATAGGTATTCACTGGGAAATAGCTTGAGGTAACAGTGCATAAATCCCTAATTCATGGAAAAAATTAGCTTTTCACATGCAGAGGCCCCAGCTTCAACAGTCAAAAGGTTTTGAAAAACAGATCTCAGTGGGGGATGGGCCGGGTGGGGGAGGTGGGGGAAGAAGGGAGGGAAATGGGACAACTGTAATAGCATAAACAATAAAACAGTAAAAAAAGAAATCAACATCATACCGATTTTGATATCAATAAAGATTCTGTGAAAGTTAGAAAAATGTTCAATTTAAAGTTAAAGTAATTTCTCCTTTAGAGTTAATAAATCAATGTGATATGTGGTCAGCTAAATGATGTTTTCACAAAGGGAAAGGTTTCAGCTTTTAAGAAAGTAGGAAACAACTCAAAGTCGTGCTGAAATAAGATCTTCTGGGAGAAGATCAACATTTATTGCTCAAGTTTAGAAAATGTATCAAAAGAGATAAATCTGTCCTTATCTTTAATCTTAGGGATTGAATCTGTATTAATGAGTTAAGTAAGGGAAGCTATTGTAACTTGGTTACTTGACTATTTCAAAAACAAAGAGCTACACAATGGTTTTAGGAGAAAGAAAATTCATTTGAGGTATAGTCATCAGATATTAATTTCAGTGTTCAGATTAACACTCTGAAGCTCAGTTTTCTTGTCTATAAAATGAGAACTGTTTCATTTTATAAAGCAGTCAGGAGAATTGTGCTTTGCAAAGCACTCAGCACAGGACTTAGCACATAACAAGTGTCCAATAAATTTTCAATATTACTGTAGCTGTTACTATGACCAATATCACCATCAGTGTGCCTCCTGTCTACAAGTTCATAATCCAGTGTCATCAGGCCAGAAGCCAGATGCAATGCAAGAAGATGACTTATATACAAAATTTATTTCCTTTTTATTCATCTTATAGTATCTAACGTACAACTGTTTAATATGAGATGGTGCTACTAATATTTTAACTGATCAAACTATTTAGATCATAATTTAAATATACCATGGAATTCTTCATAAAAAGTTGCCATTGTAGTTGAATGACCAGTTGAGAATTTATATTGTACTTTGTTCTCTTAGTAACTTGGACGCACCAGAAAAGAATAAAACATTGTTCTCTTCTAGAGGGGAAGCTAACCGTTAAGACCAGTGTGACCACAGGGCTCTGTATTGTTGTTCCTGAACAAGCTGAGCATAGCAGTGTAGAGCTGCCCTGAGCTGCCCAGTGAAGGCCATATCGAGCCTGGGCAGGATAAAGTAGTGATGGTAGACAGATGATTGGGCTCAGCACCCAAGTGCAGCATCATGTGGCCACAAAGGACAGGGTAGCCATGGTGACCACGGACTTAGAGATAAGAGTTGTCTTTATTTAAGAATTGTACATACAAAAGATTCCTTTTCAAAACTGAAAGTTCCATGAGGATAGCAGCTTTGTCTTATTCCCAAAGGACAAGCTGTAGCCCCAGAATAAGAACAGGGCCTAGGACATAACAAATACTGAATCAATATCTGGGAATGAATGAATAGTTTGATTATAAAAGGCTCTGGGAATCTTATAGAGTGGAAAGAAAGGACAGAGAAGTCCCAAAGTGACTGATATTGGACTTTCCAATTATTTTATGGGTATGGCTCAAACTGATGCTCTTAAAATTTTAGAAATAAAAGTCACATTATTAGATCAATACATTTCTGGTATATTAATCATTAAAAACATTTAAACAAAAGATGGACAAGAATGTGGTACAGGTAAAACAGACCCATTTGAGGTGTAAGATTAGATGATCTGAGGTTTTAACATTTTGAGGCCATTTATTAATTTTTTATAATGTCATGTATTTTCTTTTCTTTGTATTGCTGACACTATTACAGATGTCCCCATTCTCCCTCACTCTTTGCCTGTCCCCACCCAGCACCCACCCCTCTTCCCTTTGGCTATCACCATACCGTTGCCTGTGTCCATGGGTTATACATATGTTTTTTGACTAACCCCTTCACCTTCTTTCATCTTGTTCACTCATCCCTGACAGCAGTGCATCTGTTCCATGTATCCGTGCCACTGTTTCTGTTTTGCCCATCAGTTTATCTTGTTCATTAGATTGTCCACATACAAGTGAGATCATATGGTACTTGTCTTTCTCTGGCTGGCTTACTTCACTTAGCATAATAATGCCCAGGTCCATCCATGCTGTGGCAAAAGGTCTGTATGCAGGCATTGCAACAGTCACAGGGGGAAGCAAGGAGATTGATGGATTAAAGAAAAACAGGATAAGAAGAATCTGAGCATGTTTTACACATACTATCTCATCTGCCTCACAACTTCTCCAGGGTGCTATGATTATCCACATTTTATAAATGAGGATGCCAAGTCTCAGCTGTGTTAGGAAACTTATCCAAGTGAGTATCAGAGTTGGGATTTGCATCCACACACTCTGACTTTAGAAGCCATGCTTTTAACCACTAGGAGGACACTGGTTTGGATATATATGCAAAATTTTATGGAAGAACAAAGGGTAATTTATTCTAAGCAGGGATAATGGCCAGGGAAGTCTTTGGGAATAAGGGACATCAGAAGTGGGCCTTGAAAAACAGGATTTCATTTTTGCAAAGGTGGAATAGAAAAGGGATATAAAAGGGAGGACTGACTTCCAGTCAATATGGAGGTATAAGTAGCCACACTTCGCCTCCTCACGCAACCATAGAGAGAATTACAACCAAATATCAAAAACAAATAACACCCAGAACTTTCAGAAAATCTAGCTGTATGGAAGTCTGACAACCAAGGAATTAAAGGAGCTACTTCATCCAGATAGGTAGGAGGGGCAGAGTCACTAAGACAGTGGGGAAAAGTGGTGTGGTGCAGAGAGGCAGCGGCGGATGAACAGATGGTCCTACATTTACATGTGGTGGATAAACATCGGGAGGGATACTTTGGGAGAGAGCTGTCACAGCCCCAGGCCGGACTGCACAGCCCAGGGTTCCAGCACCAGGAAGATAACCCCCATTACCTCTGGCTGTAAAAACCAGGGGGAGTTGGGCAGCAGAAAAACTGCCAGGTTTTCACCACTTAAAGTGTCTACACAGGCTTAGAATGTACACAAACCCCACAACAGCAGCTGTAAGGACACCAATCACATAGGGGAGGTAGATAAGGTCATTGGAAGCAGGGCAAGTGCCAGACAGGCCTCCAGAAGCCAGGCAGCAGCATTGTCCTTTTTCTGAGCACCTTCCCTCGCAAAGCCACAAAACAGTGAAGCGGTTGCCCTACCCTGGCAATTACCTAAGGCTCCGCCCCACACAATTTACAGGTGCCTTTTCTACATAAGCCATGCTACTAAGAAAGGGAGTAAAAGCAGCTCTACATAATACACAGAAACAAACACAGGGAGGCCATCGAATTGAGGTGGCACAGAAATATGGCTCAAGTGAAAGAACAGAACAAAACCCCAGAAAAAGAACTAAAGGAAACAGAGATAGCCACCCTACCAGATAAAGGGTTCGAAACACCAATAACCAGGATGCTCAGAGAACTCATTGAATAAAGGATGAAATGAAGGACACACTAAGTGAAATATAGAAAGATACACAGGGAACAAACAGTGAAGGGAAGGAAGCTGGGATTCAGATAAACAATTTGGGACAAAAGGAAGAAATCAACATTCAATCAGAACAGGAAGAAGACAGAAGAATGGAAAAAAAAATCAGGAGAGGCTTAGGAACCTCTGAGACAACTTTAAATGTACCAACATTCAAATCATAGGGGTACCAGAAGAAGAGGAAGAGCAAGATATTGAAAACTTATTTGAAAAAAAAAAATGAAGGAGAACTTCCCCAATCTGGCAAAGGAAATAGACTTTTAAGAAGTCAAAGAAGCTCAGAGAGTCCCAAAGAAGTTTGACCCAAAGAAGGCCACACCAAAACACATTATAATTAAAATGCCAAAGGTTAAATATGAAGAATATTAAAAGCAACAAGAGAAGAGAGTTACCTTCAAAGGAGTTCCCATAAGATTATCACTTGATTTCTCAAAAGGAACTTTGCAGGCAAGAAAGGACTGGCCAGAAGTATCCAAAGTGATGAAAAGCAAGAACCTACAACCAAGATTACTCTGTCTGGTAAAGCTATCATTTAGAATGGAAGGGCAGGTAAAGTGCTAGCCAGGCAAGGCAAGGCTAAAGGAATTCATCATCACCAAGCCATTATAACATGAAATGTTAAAGGGACTTATTTAAGAAAACGAAGATCAAAACTATGAACATTAAAATGACAACATATTCACAACTATCAACAACTGAATCACAAAAACAAAACCAAACTAAGCAAATAACTAGAACAGAAACAGAATCATAGTTATGGAGATCATTTGGAGGGCTATCAGCTGGGAGGGGAAAGGGGAAGAATGTGGGAAAATGTGCAAGAATTAAGAAGCGTAATTGGTAGATACAAAATAGACAGGGGGAGGTTAAAAATAGTATAAGAAATGGAGAAGCCAAAGAACCTATTTGCATGACGCGTGGACATGAACTAAGTGGGGGCTGGGGGATTGCTGGAGGGAAGGGGGAACTGGGCAGATGGGGGCAAAGAGGAAAAAGTTGGGACAACTGTAACAGCATAATCAATAAAATATATTTAAAATTATTTAGTTTAATAAAAAGAAAATAAAACAAAAGGGAGGACTATTCCAAGCTGAGAGATTGACACCAACAAAAAGGAGGCATAAGAGGGCATGATGTGCTTGGAAACAGTGAGAAACCGGCATGGATAGACAATCCTTGGCTCATGGATCCCTCACGGTGAAAACCAGTCATGGTAACCCTACTCCCACTTCTCAGAGAGAAGGCTGGAGCGGGAGGAAGCATTAGAATAGCAGATTGGGGCCAAATAATGTCATGCCTAGGATGTCTTCCTTGGGCATCTGGACCATAGAGGCAATAGAGAGCCGCACATGGTTGTAAAAGAGGAGATACACAATACTTCCTATGTCCGAGAAAGAAACTGTCAGTAATGCGGAGGAGACATTAGAATGGGGAAGAGAGAGCAGTTTCCTAACTGTAATATTTTAGGCAAGAGACAGTGAATGGCTGGACAGAGACAATGGCAACAGAAAAAAAGGTATGCAAAAAGATATCCCAGAGGAAAATTGGCTGGGTTTGACTACTGATGTGGGTGCCTTGGAAGACACTGACAGGTGTGGCCAACAACAAAAAGATAGAAATGGGAGAAGAGAAGGCAGCTAGCACTCCTTTGAAAAACAATATAATTCTTTGAAAAAGCAGGGTAACTAGTAGTGGTGTTCTGGGCTGCAATTAACAGAGGTGTTGATAATGAATATATTATTGTACATTATCTCCCAAAAGAAGTCTGAAAGGAATAGGCAGTTCCAGGGATAGGTAACTACTCAATGATATTCAAAGAGGGGCTAGGTTAGTGCCCCTGAAATCCTCTTAATTTTTTCCTTATTGTCTCCGACAGTGTCAGCAGCAGCTCTACCCCTCATGTGAGAGCATCCAAAAAACAAAGGATTTCTCTTCCCACATCTGAGTCCACTGATTAGGGAGAGAAATATTTCTTGGGAGCCTTAAGCTGACCTCCTGCATGTCAGAGTGTCATCAGTGGCCACCCTGAGCTACCAGGAAGCTGAGAAAAGAAGTATCCAGCAAATTGGATTATGATTACCAAGACTGGCTTACACCATGATGTATCTGCCAGCCCACTATATTACAGGAAGATCAAATTCAGATGTGTCAAAAAGGAAACCAGTGTTATAGCTATTGAGTGGGTACCAACAGTGCCTGCTGGGAGCATTTTGAACAAAACAATTGCCTTCCACAAAATAGGAATTTACAAGATAATAACATGATACTTGGGCATGAACATATGTTTCTAATGAAAGCAAATCTCTGATTTGGCAGACTCAGAAGGAGTCTCAGAGGGAAAAGACTCCTCTGAGACTTTTCTCAAATTCTCTCTTCAAGAATATCAGAGGATATTCTAAGGTCCTGAGCATGGTGGGAAGATGGGTCTTCACCCGCCCAAGCAGAAGGAAAGGATGATACAGAACAACTAAGATTTGTGATTTACACTGTGAGAACTCCTGGCAAAACAAGACGATGATTCAGTCTCAGGTCCCAGCAGGCTGGGGAGTTAAAGAATATTGACTTATTTCCTTCACCAGAGCTATTTAATCCATTTCTGAATGACCAAGTTTGATGTATTCTTCAATGTTCAGCTCAGTTTTGGCTTCCTTCATCATGCTTTCCTTATCGCCAGCTAATCTGTATCCTACCATATGATTTAATGCATTCACAAACATCTTTCCAACCCTATCATCAAATCCAGTTGACTTAAACAGCTACCAACTCTCTCCATCTTCATTACTGATAATAACTGCTGTTGTTTATTGGGCATGTGCTACATGCCAGGCACTAATCTATGCACTTTACAGTTATTAATTCATTTAATGCTTTCAACAACCCTATGAGGGAGACTATAGTAATAGTTTATGTTATTACTATAGTTTCCTCATATAGTATAGTAATACTATATAGTATTGTAACAGGGTGCAGTCAAGAAGAGGGCCCCAAATAGGGATTTGTAATGGGGTCCAGAAGAGCTTGGAGATGATTGGCTCCACACCATAGGGCCACATCTGCCCAGAATGTTGACAGCTGTGGCCAGTTGTGGGAGGAGCTGGAAATGAGGCTGCAGAAGAAGATTGGCACTGGGATTTAAACACAGGTATAGCAGCCATTTGGCATCTCTCTTTTTGGGACCACATGTCTGTTCAGGACCACATGGCTTTGATGTCTTGGTTGGGACCACAAGGCTTTGGAAGGGCTCCCTTTTACCACGTGGAGGGCGCCAGGGGGACAGTGTGCATTTGTGGAGAATTTTAGTTTGTATTATTTCAAATAAATAATAAATTCCTTTCCTTTTCATTGATCTCTGATATTAAGAGATATCTTTCCTCAGGTGGCAGGCAAAATGAACCCAGTAGGTGGGGAGGAACCCCCAGAGAAAAAGGGGGGCTCTTTTATATCGTTCACCCTCCCCCACTGGTCTGTTCTGTAACAGTATTACAATACTATATGAGGAAACTTGGAAGTAGAATTGTTAAGTAACTTGGTAAAATTCACAGAGGTTGTGAAAGAAACACACTGAAGAGTTCATATCTTAATTGATACACTACACTACTTCCCTCTTTTAAAGCACAAGGTATTTCACCTAAACTACCGTAACAGGCTTCTATCTAATCTCCTTGCCTTCATCAACTCTCCAGCACATTCTTCATTCTAACTAAAATGATCTTTAAAAAAATGCAAAATTTGGTAATGATACAATCCCTCTGACCACTCCTTATGCCCTCCAAGATCTTGCCCTGCCTGCCTCTCCAGTCATACCTTCTATATCTTGGAACTCTAACTATCTTGATATTTTCATTCTTTTTTACCCCAGGGCCTTTGCACATGCTGTTTCTTCTACCTAGAAGACTCTTCCTCATCTCCAATCCTACCTGCCTTACCCACTTCATTTCTATTTATCTTTCATATCACAATTTGTCATTTCATACTTAGGAAAGCCTTCTTTCCTCCCCTATTTTCTGTCAATGTATCATTAATTATCAACCTTGTAAAAACAAAGCAGAGTTTGTATGTTTCATTCATCAATGTATCTCCAGCAATGAGCCCAGACTTTGGCTCAGGAATCTGTCTAATTTATCACAGGTCCAAGGCCAAGCTCCCTTGCTAAAAATGCAAGTTCTTTGAGATGAGGGCCAATGCCTCAGCAAAGTGGTTTGCTATAATGAAGAGAACATGGGCTTTGGCCCCTGTGAAATCAAATTCCAGCCTCACAACCATCTCTGAATGTATGATTTCTCCAGTCTCAACTTCCCCATCTGTAATTGGGAAGAATAACACCATGAGAACTGAAAGAGATATTGGAAATAACGTGCTATCCAATCTGGAAGCAAATGCTTTTTAAATCTTCCTTCTTAGATGTATCTTTCTGACCCAGCAGGTCAATGACATGAGCAATGAGGCTACACAGCTGAGGTTTGGTGACTTCCCTTTTTCCCACATGGTTCATCCCAGCCTGTGGCTTCCTTCTCCATCAGTTGTCCTGCATGGATGCCACCATATGGAAATATTCAAAATAGCTGCAGTGAGCAATAGGTAGAGAATTTGCTAGAGGCAGAGCAAAGGAAGGGGGCAGAATGAACATGTATGTATTAAGTATCCACTAAGTGCCAGACATTTTCACGTTATTTCATTTAATATTTAGAAAAGGAAACCTGATTCTACAAATGAGAAAACTGAGGCTCAGAAAGGTAAAGTATTTCTCCCATGACCTCAGAGAAGATAAACAGTGAAGACCAAATGTGTTTCTCCACAAAACTTTCTCCTGCCACCCCAGCACATTATCTCCAAAATAATTCTTTTCCTGCTCTTGCCTCCATGTAAGTGTGCATTGAAAGGATCAAGGCATCATTATATATCTTTAAAGTCAACCTGACCCTGTGGCATGTGGAAAGAATCTAGCAATTTAGTATTATTTGAGCACACAGTGTCTCAAGATTAATTAAATATCTGCAAATGAATTATACATGGTGGGGTCTTTCTTTTGAAAAGCCACATGCCACCTGACTAGAAAAACTAATGCTGGGGGAGATCCAAGATGGTGGAGGAATAAGGGGAAGCTACACTAACTTCCTCCTAAGACTAATCTGGAATTACAACTAAATTGTAGAGAAATCACCTAGAATAACCAACTGAACACTATCTAAAGAGAAGTCTTATAACCATGGACAGATGTAAGAAACAACTTCACAACAACGTGACTGGTAGAGAATGTGAGGAGATGTGAGAGGGCTGGCTGGGCTCCCACGAGTGGCAGCTGAAGTTCTAGAGGGATATTTCAGCAGCTGGGCGGAGGGGCCCTGAGAAGTATGGGGTCTAAGCCCCAAGTTGGGCTCCCCAGCCTACAGAACCAGAGCCAGAAAGAAATCCAGATAACATCCAGCTGTGAAAAACAGCAGGGTTGATGGCTGGACACACAGAGAGCCTCTTAAAGAGCTAAAGCACAAAATTACATTTGCAGCCATTTACCCCAGACTCCAGCAGAGGGAGGGCAGAGTGGACTACAGATGCTTGAGGAGAATCTGGGGCTGGTGGCTCTTGGGAGAGAACTGAAGGATCAGCCACCAGGATCCCTGTGCTGAATCATTTCCCATACAGCAGAGGCCATCTTTCTCAGGCAGAGCAGTCCCCTCCAAGTGGCATCAGGCTGAGGGGAAGAAAGAGCCCTGCCCGCAGGAATTGCCCTGCCTCATCCAGTGCTGCTTAAGCCTGACTATGGATTATAGCTCAGCTTGATTAGATTAACCACTGATTGGTTTAACAGCTGATTAGTTTAACATCTAAGGCAGAAAATACAAAGAAGCAGTCAAAATGGGAAGACAAAGAAACAGACCCCAAATGAAAGAACAAGAGAATTCTCCAGAAGAATTAGATGAAATTAAGGCAAGCAATTTATCAGAGTTTAAAGTAATGATTATAAGGATACTTGACAGCATGAAAAAAGACATAGCAACCATAAAAAAAGGACCAGTCAGAAATAAAGAATGCAATACAATACACTGAAAGGAATAAACAATAGGTTAGTTGAAGCAGGGGACAGAGTCAATGTTTTGTAAGACAAGTAGGAAAAAATACTCAGAGCAGAAAAAAGAAAAAAGAATTTTAAGATTATGAGGTAAGCTTAAGGAACATTTTGGACAACATGAAATGTAACAACTTCCACGTCATGGGAATACCAGAAGAAGGGAATGAGCAAGGGATCGAGAACCTATTTGAAGAAATAATGACTGAAAACTTCCCAAATCTGGTGAAGGGAAAAAATCACACAAGTCTAGGAAACTCAGAGAGTCCCAAACAATTTGGATCCAAAGAGGCCCGCATATCGTAATCAAAACAACAAGACTTAAAGACAAGGAGAGAATCCTAAACGTTACAAGAGAAAAGTAGGTAGTATATACAAGGGAGCACCAATTAGACTGGTATTTGATTACCCAACAGAAAAATTTCAGTCCAGAAGCCAGTGGTGCGAAATATTCAAGGTAATGAAAAGCAAGGACCTACAATCAAGGTTACTTTACCTAGTGAGGCTATCATTTAAAATTGTTAGAGAAATAAGGAGCTTCCCAAGCAAGAAAAACTAACTCTGAATTATAATGTTGACTAGAGAATTAATTTTAATTAACCTTATTTTGAATGAGCTCTAATTAAAGGCTTATAAGTAGTGAGCTATTATCTTTCTCTGGGCACAAATAAAGTTATATGAAATAAGGGATGATGTCTGGAAGGGAGAGGGAGAAGGACAAAGAAAATTATCTCCCCTCTCTCTGAGATGCTACCCCAGATCTGAGCTTGAAGGGGAGAACTAAGCTGCCAAGACCCCACACAACTGGTTCCATCACACAACCTATATACTGTTGCTACCCAAAATGTAATCCACCCACTACCTATGTTGGAATCTCCTGGCACCTTTGTTGGAATACCACTTCCTGTGCCCCACTCCAGGCCTACAGGTTCAGATTCTCTGAGGATGATGCCCTGGAACCAGCATTTTAACAAGCATCCCTAGATATTTCTAATTCATCTCAAGATTTGAGAATAACTTTCAGAGCTCAGTAAAAATGTAAAGATCCTGATGATTCCTCATACTTATTTATTTCATTAGGATAAAATTTTCTGTTTAGAATCCTGAAAATATTTAAGTAAATAAAATCTTAGCAACTCTAAAGGCGAAGCATTCCCACTTTCAAAATGAGGGCTATCAAGTCTTGACTTATATAGGACAGGTCTTCCCTTTACACACAGTTAGAAATCAACTGCTTGCATCTAGGAGCAGAGCAGTAAACAGTTACCAATTCAGTGATTGGGACATTTTATACCATAAATTGAAACCAGTTGATTAACTCACCTTTGCATTCAATTCCTAGTTAATTTTATCTTGTAGGGGAATGACATTTTTCTAAATTTATTACTTCAGTATGTTCCTCAGTTAGGAATAGACTTTCTGACTCAACTACTAATTGCATATCCGGGATACTCTTGTGTTCTTCTTCTGTATAACACCTAGCAAAGTAATTTTTTTTAGGTAAATTACTTCCTTTTCTTATTCTTTACTACTGGTTAAAGCCAGTCCTCAAACTTACTCTCTTGGCTGCTATCCTACCAATTAAAATTCTGGAGATGGTAAATTAATTTGTAAAAAGAATCCTGAGCCCTAGCTGGGGTGGCTCAGTGGACTGAATACTGGCCTGCGAACTAAAGGGTCACCGGTTCGATTCCCAATCAGGGCAGATGCCTGGGTTGTGGTCAGCTCCCCAGTAGGGGGCACACAAGAGGCAACCACACACTGATGTTTCTCTCCCTTTCTTTCTCCTTCCCTCCCCCTCTGTCTAAAAATAAATAAATAAAATCTTAAAAAAAAAAATCCTGAGTTGAACAGCTGCGTGTGGTTAGGCAAACATCTTTGATCTTTCCTCAGGTTAGCAGTCTCTGTACCTTTGCTTCTTAGGACTTGCCTTGAGCCTAAGGGTTCCCTCAAACTTTGGGGGGTCAAGTACACAGGCATAATTCATCAGTCTTGGGGTTTATGGGGGTCTCCCCATCTGGGGGAGCTCTGAGAGTTTGATCATCTCGGAAACATAATAGCAAACTCCCTGAATATGCACAGAGAATATTTTTTTAAGGACCACAAGAAAATGGGAAACCAGGGTTTAGTTATCCCCAAATACAAGAGTCACAACTCAAAGCTGTCACTGACTGAAGAATTTTTATTCAGGAATACTAGCTTCAAACTGACAAGTCACAATAACTGTACTTTTGCTGCCCAAACTGGTGGGAGAAAGCTCAAAAACATCCCATCCCCATCTATTTTCTTCCCCTAAAAACGAATGTCTCACTGGTCAGGCCACTACTGATAGTGTTACCACCGATGAGTATGGAACAGTAAGTATTAGGCATTAAGTTATCCTTGTCGTTTGTAGAAATCCTGATTTTGGAAAAGGAAGTGTAGAAGACACACTTATAGAAGACATTTTGCACCTTAAAATGGAGCTGCTTGCTTTGATGCAAATGGCTATGGGTGTGTGTTAGGGGAGTGAGGTGGGTAATTTCTCTTAGACTATCCTTTCCAGTATTACAAGCTGTTTAGTTTGAATCATTATAAGTATATTATCTGTTGAATGATCATGTGAATGAAATCAATACTTTGCTTATTCTACGCGTGTAAAGGACTAAATAACACTGATCAAATTTCCCCTCTTCTGTTATTCCTTTCACAATAATTTTACGTAGCGCCTAGCCTGTGCCAGGCACTGTGCCCGGCGCCAAATATGCAAAGATGAGTGTCTCAAGGTTCTAGTCTATTAATGATCTCTCAAGATTTGAGGGTATAGCCTCGCTCCCTCTCCCTCTACAGCCTGGACGGCTGTCGAACCAATGGCTCCCCGCTTCTGGGACTCCCGGGCCAACCCAGGGACCTGAAGCCAGAATTCTTCCGGCGTCCCCCCAGCACGCAAGCACCCAAGTTCAACTCCGGAGCCGCGGCACTCGCTCTGCACCGAGCGAACCCCGGGCTCGCGGGGCACCGCGCGAGATTCCCTTCACCTGTCCGCCCGCCAGCCCGCCCGCCCGCGCCCGTCGGGCTGCGCCAGACCCCGCGTCCGCTTACTTTGCCGCTGTCGCTCACGCCGAGGAGGTGATCCCTCAGCACCTCCATGGGGCAGGTCCAAGTGGAGTGGACGAACGTCCCTCGGAAGACGTGCGCCAGGGGTGACATCCCGGCGGCACACATATCAGGGACCGAGCGCAGCTCCGGGGTCCGCGGGCCCAGAAGGGTGCACCAGGTGCAGGCGCGGCGAGAGCCCCTGACACTGCGGGTGGCTGCTGAGCGGGCACCAGCTCTAACCCGTCCTGCCCCCGCTTTCCTCAGCAATCACCGGCCCCCTTGCAGGCCGCGCCCAGGGGCTGGCGCTCTGCCTCCTCGATGCCAGTAAGATTTTCCTCCTGAGAGCCGACTCCCCGCTCCCGTGGGTGTGGTCTTTCTCTCAAATCACCGCTTACGTTGCAGTTCTTTCAGTCCGGTGGCTGTCACCCAGCTAGGGGGCGGGAAATGAAGCTAGGAGCTGGAGGAGTCAGGATTCCAGCCCTGCACTTTGAACTGGCCACGAAATACGTTACTGTTCTCTGTTTCCCAAGCTCCTTCACCTTTCTGGGCACACCTGGAGTTGCATCTGCCTGTTGTCTCTGTCCTTCAAACTCTTATAGCTGTTCGTGGCCAAACCTGGGACTCTTCAACCTTCAGCAAACACAGGGTCTCAACCGGCATAAGTTCAGGCAAAGCGGAAGGTCTTTAGGGCTCAAACTTCACAGACAAGTTTCATTTTCAGTTTCTGCTAGCTGGAGAATGTGTCCTAACCTATGTTTTGGATGCATAATTTACAGAATTACTGGGGGCACCACCACTGGAGGTTAATCTGGACCCTAAAGTACTTCTCTTTACCTTGAGGCCGATATTTTGGCCCTTCTGTTTATCCACAAACAATTCCAATTCCAATCTTCCTCACAACTACATTAATGTCTTAGATTTATTTTCAGTTGTACAAGGGGAGAAAATTGCATACTCAAGCCAAGTAGCAAGGAATGGCAGTGTGGCATGGCTTAGTGGAACAAGCTCTGGGTTAAGAACCAAGGGGCTATGGTCAATGTTAGCGTGGTCAGTGACGCAGGCTGTGAAAGAATTCACAAAAGGAAGAAAGTGCAGAGAGTAAAAGGTTTTGTTTAACTTTCCCGAGACAGGGAGAGGGCTAGATTCGGAGATAAGCACTGGCACCTGCACTCAGGGGTAGGGGCTGTGAGCTTCTCTCTGGTAATGGATGTAGAGAGGATCTTTCAGTTGGGCTGCAGCTGCTGTTATCTTTCGGTGCAGCATCTGGTCGGCTCGTTGTGGTCTGGTACGTCCTGTTTCCCTGTTTCATAAATTCCTGGAGCCTCTGTGCCTTCTGGGCACTTCTAGTAATTTTCTAGTCCTGAGGATAAAGGCTCATAAAACTATTAGGGTCAGTCATGCTTTACAGGGTCCAGCCAGCTCTGGGAAAGAGGGCCTGAGGAAGTGGCTTTTGTCCTATTATTCCCTCCTCTGGTTTTTGAGATGGATTTATTCATAATGACCTGAACTTGTTCTGATTCTGGGGAGTAGGGACAAAGGTCTCTTCTTCTGGAACTGCTTCCTGCGGATTATGGATGTAGAGTTATCTGTCCCTGCCTGTGGATCCAGGTATGGGTCATTAAGAGGGAGGGAGTGAAATTGGACAGCCCAAAAGGCAAGAGCTGTAGCCGGTGGTCATTTGCAAAAGGAGTCTCCTAGAGCTTGGATGCTTTGTTGGATGAAAGACGTACGGTATCCTAGGAGACATGGCCCAAAAGTGACAGTAAAGAGAAGAGCTGTGAGAGGACCTAGGAAAGGAGTCAGCCAAGAAAACCAGGACCAGACATTGGCCTTAAAATCCCAAAAAGAGAGAGACAGAGTAGTAGGTAAATTCTGTATGGCTGACAATACATCAGTAGCTCTCAATAATTCCGAGTCCAAGGATGAAAGAAAAAAAAAGAAAATGAAACAATAGCTTGGAAGAAAACTAGAAAAACTAGGATTTAACTCAGTTTGTGGGTGAAAATTGAACATTGTGATTTCCATTGAAACAAATTTTTTCTCCCTAAAATCACCCTCATTTTATCAAAGAGAATGATGCATTAAGTCCAGTTTCAATATGTCCTGATTATTTGTATGAACACCAGAAGGATAGTAATTGATCATATAGGCTCTTTCAAATCTGCTTTGCTAGGATTTTACAAGGAACCTTCAGACTGAGCTTTAGTCAGCCACTCAGGGCAAAGCTAAGCCATACAGTTGCCATCTGGCTTTGTCTGACGTACTTATAAGTTTGGGTGGATTCCTCAAGCTCTTGAGGACACCAAAATCTTGAGGTTCCTTCGTTGCCATCTTTCAGGAAAGTAACCTTTGTTCTTAAACCTGGAAAGACTGCCATGAACCAAGCAAGGTACCAGGCCATTTCTCTAAGGGCTTTGAAAGTCAATCTTAATTTTTTAAGGCTTTCTGGTGACACCCAGAGTCCAGGCACGACTCTTTGATCACGGCATTCCAGACAAAGACTTGTTAATAAAACTACATTTGGAAACTGGTGCTGCTGTAAACAGAATAGATTCTAATTGGATTTATGCAAATAAACATATTGCCATGAAAATAATACTCATTCATTAAGTGTTGATGAATTCTGGAGGGATAAGATAGAGAGAAAAATATAAATGTTCCAATATTGCTAATGAAGGTATAACTTATTAAATTGCTCTAGGAGAAAAAAAGTTTCCTTGTATCTGGAAGATAAAAAGACTTAAAATTAGCAATATTTTGAATCAATTTTTTGTCTTATTTGCCTGCATTTCCATGAATCCAGTTATTCCTTAGGGTTCCATAAATCTTCACTTACATCAGATATGACTTGCTGAGATACCTGTAATTTAAAGTAAATCAGAGTTCTTTTCATGAACCTTTCCAAAGATACATTTTCAAATGCATTAAACAATGGCTGTTTATAAATGACAAAGTTTAAAATGACATGGTTATAGACTTGATTATAATGAGACTTATCAGTTGAATTTTGCTTGTTTGTAAGATATAATATTTCCAAGATAACAATTTCTTGGTAAGTAATAATTACTGTGAAATGGCATAAAAGAATTATATAAAGCCCATATTTTTACATTCAACATACAATTTCAAAATATATAAAGACCAATCAGTATGCAAGATTTTAAAATGCTGTACAGGACTTATCAGATGTGGGCATTGAGCACTGGAAATGATTAATAAATTCCCAGTGTATGGGTTACAAATACTCACATAAAGCAGAGTACCACTGTTCTATGTTCCAATAGGGAACCATCACCCTTGGCTTGTCCAGTGTCACAGACAGGATACCTGTTAGCCCTGAGAGTTTCCTGTTTGAACTAGGCTTTAACTTTTTGCAAGTTTCTTCCTACGGCAGGTTGAAATTTCCAGAACATCTGTTTTGATAGAAATATATACATACAAATAGAACATGGTTATTATTATTGTGTTTGACAAAGCTTCCCATGTAATTCTGAGCATATTAAGTGGGCCTAATTTGGCGCTGGCTGGTGTGGCTCAGTGGACTGAGCCCTGGCTTGTGAACCAAAGGGTCACTGATTCAATTCCCAGTCAGGGCACATGCCTGAATTGCAGGCCAGTACCTCAGTTGGGGACGCACAAGAGGCAAACACACATTGATGTTTTTATCCCTCTCTTTCCGCCTCCCTTCCCCTCTCTCCAAAAAAGTAAATAAACAAAATCTTTAAAAAAACAAATAAATAAATAGGCCTAATTGCTCAAAAACTTCTCTTTTATAAGGAGAGAGAATAAATCTTTGAGGTGTTCCAGGAGCCATTGGAATAACTCAAAGTCATTTCTCAGTTGGGAAGGTTGTAAAATATATTTAACTAAAAGATTATAACAAAATCTTGCTGTAAAACAAATATATACATATATATTTGATAATAACTTTAAGAAAACATTAATCAAATTTAAAACCAGGTTTTTTGTTCATTTTTTTAATTTCATTTATTTTTAGAGAGAGGGAAAGGGAGGGAGAAAGAGAGGGAAAGAAACATCAATGTGTGGTTGCCTCTCACATGGCCCCCACTGGGGACCTGGCCTGCAACCCAGACGTATACCCTGATTAGGAATCGAACTGGCAACCCTTTGGTTCAGAACCCATGCTCAATCCACTGAGCTACACCAGCCAGGGCTAAAACCAGTTTTGATATCAAATAATTTGTCCAAACCAGTGTGGATCCTGCTTAATTTATACTAGTATTTAATTTCTTTAGGCCAATAAAATATTACACCCTAGTTATGCCCTCTGGAGGCAGAAAAATGTATCACATGCAATACACAGATAAATACATAGCATATACAGGCTGTACATATGAAGACTGAACACATAAAGACCATAAACATAATTTGAATTACTAATTTTTGTAGAGAGAGCACAAGATTTTTCATATTTGCTTTTGACATCTTTTAAGAAGAGTGGAAAAGAGGATCCAAGGTCCTAAATACCAAGCAAGAAGATCTGTTGAGACTCTCAATAAAAGCTGTAAGGACTGTTAATGAGTGGTAGAAATAATGTCTCAGTCCAAGAAATTGAGCAACAGGAAAGAGCCTAGATGGGGCCACTATGTCCCCCTGAAATGTCAGAAACCTGGTAACAGGAGGTAACTGCTCCAGATAGAGGACTGGGAGTTACATTAATAAAACTAAGTCTGGATTGCACCAGAGTCAAAGAATGTCGCCAGAGAGAAATTAGGTGGAAGAAGGGGTCCTGGAGCCTGAGGTTTCATTCTTCACAAATTTGAAACTTTAACCAACTTTCACCAGCTTTTTGACAAATTTTACAAGCTGCCTCTCTAGACTGAGAAACATAAATTCCTGTATTGGCAAATGCACTCTCATGTTTTTCATTTCCTCTTGGCTCTTGTTGATAGTTTTCATGTCCTTTTTCATGCTGATATAGGGTTCAGTAAGTTCCTCATAACTTTCCTGTAGTTTTTGGTAATTCTCACTCAGCTCATTGAGCTTCCTTATAACCATTGTTTTGAACTCAGTATTTGATAGTTTACTTGCATCTGTTTCATTTTGCACTCTTTCTGGGGATTCCTCCTTTTCTTTCAATTGGGGGTTGTTTCTTTGTCTTCCCATTATTTGTGAGACTCTTCTTATTTGCTTCTGCTTCTTAAATTGATTTGTTCTGACTCCCTGAGTTTGTGGTATAAACTTCTATGTTAGAAGACCTGTGAGATTCGGTGGCACAATCTCCTTGATCTCTTGAACTTGATGCTCTTGGGATGCCCTTCATGCCATTTATATTGGCTCTCTGGATGTAATTGGGTTTTGATGGTTGCTGGGTTGTTCTTTGGTGGGTCATTCCCTCCTGCTGGTTGACTGAGGGTCACTCTACCCACCACATCTTGTATGCTGTTGTGCAGTTGCAATTGGGTTGTGCCCAAGCTGATTCTTCTGTCTGAGGTTATAAGGATTCTTTCTCACTATTCCTCTGCACTTTCAAGAAATATACCTCCAGCAAAACACAAGACATTTATCTACAGTTCCAAATCCATTCTATAGCCCAAAGCCAGTAGACTTAAATTAAACTGATTTGCTCAGATATAGCTAAGGTTTTCCCTTTTTGATAATAATTATCTTCCCAAAATATGTCGAAAAAAATGGTGAGTAGGTCCTCAATTTGGGAGAGGTCTGACATTGAAAAGGGAGCCCGGATTGTAAAATGCCTTCTAGTCCAGCAACTTCATGGAGAGGGAGTTGGTTCACAGGCTTAGGGGGTTCCTGAGAGGATGACTAGAACAGAAATGGCCAGGAGACCTAATCTGAAGCGGGGTGCCACAACAGCATCACCCCACCCCTGCACAGCTGACCTTCCATGGAGGGTGAAGGGTTGTGGTCAGTGGTCACAGCCAATCCTTGCAACTGACTGGCCTGGGTAAATTCCTCCCATTGATCTGTCAACAGTAGCCAAGCCTCAACTATAAGAGGAGGGTGTACTAGGCCCACACAAAGGGCAAACCTCAACTACCCAGCTTGGCTGATAGTGCAGGCTGTGCCACTGGACCCTACAGGACACCTACTATATTAGGCCATGCTACCAAGATAGGGAGTCACAGTGGCTCTACCTAATACATAGAAACAAACACAGGGAGCTGTCAAAATGAGGAGACAAAGGAACATGGCCCAAAGAAAAGAACAGAATGAAACTCCAGAAAAAGAACTAAACAGAATGGAGACAAGAAGTCTACTAGATGCAGAGTTCAAAACACTGGTTATAAGGATGCTCGAGAACTTAGTGAGAACCTCAACAGCATAAAAAATAACCAGTCAGAAATGAAGGATACGTTAATTGAAATAAAGAATAATTTACAGGGAGTCAACAGTAGGGTAAATGAGGCCAAGAATCAAATGAGCAATTTGGAATATAAGGAAGCAAAAAACAACCAATGAGAACAGCAAGAAAAAGAAAGAATCCCCTGAAATGAGGATAGTGTAAGAAGCCCCAGGGACAACTTCAATAGTACCAACATTTGCATCATGGTGTAACAGGGTGCAGCCAAGAGGGGGGCCCCAAAAAGGGAGTTGGAATGGGGCCCAGAACTCAGGGTGTCCAGGGAATATTAGAGGGACATATAAGATGTCCTCACCCCCTCCCCCACAGGTATGAGCTGGGGGAAGGGACAAATTGGGCAGGGCCACTGAGTTGTTTTGCATAGCAATGGTTTTGCAGATAACCCCCAGAATGGTCATTTAACATATCTATAACCTTTAACTGGTTTCATAGATATGTTAAACAGCTGTGGCCATGCTCTGAGCCAGGGGGGATGGAAAAGACTTCCCCAAGGAGGTGACTGGGGGAGGAACCCTAAGATAAAGCACCTGTGTGGGAGCTTGGAGAAGATTGGCTCCAGAAAATGGGACACACCTGCCCAGACTCATGATGGCATCCCAATAACCTTGGAAACATACAGGAATGCTGGCAGGTGTAACCGATTGTAGGAGGAGTCGGAAATAGGGCTGCAGAGGAGGATTGGCATGGGGATTTAAACCCAGGCGTGGCAGTCATTGGGGAGGAGATCGGTTTCACGGGGGAGATCCATGCGGTTTCACCAGAGAGCAGGACCCGCAGCTCCATGAGGGAAAATCACCATGTGGCTTTAGCAGAGAATTGCCACTAGGCTTTGCCCGAGTGGAGACCCTCTCGCAGCTTTGCCAGAGGGAGAGATTCCACGTGGTTTCACCAGAGTGCAGACCCCTGCAGCTTTGGTGAAGAGGG